>CATIWK010224199.1:0-29123 GCA_949634005.1 Mallotus japonicus
AAGCGGTTAGATGTCCTCTTGCTAATCACTTTAAATTGACTTCTCAGCAAGGCCCTTCTACTGATAAAGAGAAGGAAGAGATGGATAGAGTTCCATATGCCTCAGCAGTTGGTAGTTTGATGTATGTCATGGTGTGTACACAACCAGATATTGCATACTCAGTTGGAGTTGTGAGTCAGTTCCTTTCAAATCCTGGAAAGGAACATTAGGCTGCAGTAAAATGAATTTTCAGGTACCTTCGTGGAAAGTCCAAAATATGCTTGTGTTTTGGAGATGCCAAACTTGTGTTAGCTGGATACATAGATGTAGACATGGTGGGTGATGTTGACTCGAGAAAGTCAACCTTTGGTTACCTAATTATATTTACAGGGGGAGCTGTGTCATGGTAGTCAAAATTGCAAAAATGTGTTGCTTTGTCTACCACTGAAGCAGAGTTTATTGCAGCAACTGAAGCTTGTAAAGAGTTGTTATGGATGAAGAAGTTCTTAAATGAACTTGGCTTTCATCAAGATAGATACGAGCTATTTTGTGATAGTCATAGTGCTATCCACCTTGGTAAGAATTCCACCTTTCATTCAAAGTCAAAGCACATTGATGTGAGATATCACTGGATACGGGATGTATTGGAGAAGAAGCAGTTGCAGCTTGAGAAGATCCAAACAGATGAAAATGGATCAGACATGTTAATGAAAACTCTACCAAGGGGGAAGTTTGAATTCTATCGATTGGCCCTCGGAATGGTGATGACCTCCACATAGTTGGGAGGGGGAGATTTCTTGTGGGTCCCTCCTATATGGAGCCCATAAGAGTTGAATTAAAAAAAAAAGTAAAACTTGGTTGCATCGAAGTTGAAAATTTTGCCAATCCATATGGCTATATATATGGCCATGCATTTGCAAGAAAAAGTGCGGCGTGGGAGAGCAAAATAGAGAGAGCAGTGTGGGAAGTTTTTGGTGAGAAAAACTTCGTGAGAGTTGTGTGTGCAAGGGTGAGAGCTGCATGTGCAAGTGCTATTTGTATGTGTGCAAGTAAGTGGTGAGTGTGTGCAAGTGAATGGTGAGAGGCATGTAAGAGAGAAAAATTGAGAGCTTTGGGTGAGTGAAAAATAGTGTGTGAGCTTCTTCTCTTTTGTATAAAGAGAAAGGGAGAAAAATAAATATTATTTTGAGAGCCAGTTTTGTGAGGGTGTGAGCCACAAATTGAGGGTTGTAATTTGTAATTCCATTATTTTTATAATAGAGGATTTATTTGGACTAGGTCCCATGGTTTTTTTACCTTTATTAAGGTTTCCACATAAAAAATTATCGGTGTCCTGTTATTTATTTTTCTTCATTTATATGGCAGGTTTTTACTGCCTATTTTATTCACCCATTGGCTAGTTTGACCGCCTTATTAATTTTATTATTTTAATTTGACAGGCTAAACCTCCTTTATATTATTGTGCACACTTCACCGCCTTAATTTATTTTTCGTAAATCCCATTTATTATTTAGTAGAAAAATTTAATTAACCCCAACAAATATAGTGTGAGATTTTTATTTATGTTCAAAATATTATATATTAATGATGAATGTCCAATTTATACTTTAGAGAATAAAAAATTGCCTATTTTAAGTATACTACACTCAATTATTAGATTTGTGACGCACATGTATATATCATTTGTATATTATGTATCCTTAAAGAAAAAAAAAATGTTTACGGGTATAAAAGTGTATAAAAATTTTCGCCATATTTAAAATGCTTGGATGATATATATATTTTTTTTTTTGTTACATAGCAATGCACGATGCAACGGAATCAAGATTTCAAAGCATTTCCAATAAATTTTATTTAATATAATAACAAATACATCTTGCATAAGCACTTTTTTTTTAATGCAATGTATTGCATTCCAACCAATTCAATGTTCATTAAGAAAAATTAACTTTTTAAATTTTGTCATTCAAATATAAATATTTTGAGCAGGTACTCTCATCCCCCAAATACCATGATCTGGTACTCAAGTATTGAAACACGGTACTTTTGAGTCTCGGATCTCTTTGGTACTCGATCAGGATCTCTAAAAATAGAGTACCAATTATTTTTGAAGGAATAAAATATTACTCCCTCCATTCCTTTTTATCTATCGTTTTAGAGAGTTTCCGTTGGATTAAGAAACAATTAATTAGTCTTGAATTTAGGAGAAAAATAAGTTGAGAGACTAAAGTACCCTTGGTTGATTGTATAAAGCAAAAAAAAAAAAAGGATAAGGATAAGGGAGTAATAAATGAGTAGATAAAGATAAGGGCAAAACTGACAAAAAAGAATTTAATTTTTATTGATCGTATAAAAGTGACAATTAAATGGAATTTCACATATTTTCTAAAACGACAGATAAAAAGGAACGAAGGGAGTAATAAGTAATAATTGTTTATTTATCATACATATTAAAGGCTGAAAAAAATAAGCCAATAAAACAGAATAAGTCCTTTCCCATTCCTAACTACTAACAATTACTCAAATATCAAGTTGAAGTCTCAAAGGCCAAAGAAATAGATGATAGCAGCAGTAAGCCATCAAATGCAAGAGAGAACAAGAAGTTAAGGAAGAAGAAATTAAAGAACTTAAGTTGATGATTTGATATTTTGGTTCACTCTATATTTAAAATTACTAATTTATGAACTTCTTATAGTTTTTCAACTATGTTTTGTACTGCTAATATGCATGAACAACATCAAAGTTTAATATTAAATTATAAATTATGTTTGATCATTACATATATAGGTATGATATTTTTTTAACTTTTGTTGTAATTATTATAAACAATCCAAAAACTCATTATTATTTACTAAACGATCCAAAAATATACGTTTGATGTACCACGTATCAAAAAAATGAACCGGCTAAAGCTACCCCCAAAGTATTGTATGTATTGACACTGAAGTTCCAAGTACCAGTACCCGTACCAAGAATCGAAACGTACGGCATACCTGGTAACTATGATTTTGAGAATTGCTGATCTTTTTTACTCTCCCTCATTTGGAAGACCTCTCTCCTCTCATGACCAGGGTTAGGGTATCCCTAGCTAACTTTGTTTATGGCTTCTTTTCTTTTTTTCTTCCTTTGTGAATGTTTTATATTGTCCTTGTCTTCTCTTTGATCTCCATTTGTTCTCTCCTTTTATTGTTTTCAATTATCATGGTTGACTCTCTTACGTCTCTTTATGGTTATCTCAAACTGACTAATGAGAAGGTGATGAAGTTGATTTGGGAGGTACAAGGGACACTGAACAAGATTGAGAAAATTCTTTCAAAGCGTCCGCTATATTAATGGCAGTGAGGAATGCTCTAACAACTACATGGCAGTTAAATCACGAGTTTCAGATTGTGGCCTTGAATTTTGATTTTATTTCAGATTCAGTTTTGACGCTGTTAATGATAAGCGTAGGATATCGACGGAGGGTTAATGGAATTTTGACAAATCTTTAATTATCTTCCTGCAAATTCCTTATGGTGCCCAAATAACCCCTTGTTTGGATGGGATAGGAGGGGCGTAAAGGTAATGGAACGTAAACTGTATTGTTTAACTTTTATTTAGAAAGAAGTGAGGTGGGAGAAGGGTTACATTATATTCTAGGGAATGAGGGTGATGTATTTAAAAGACAAAAATACCTTCAACACTTTAAAATAATATAAATTTTAATTTAACTTACATAATAATAAGGGAAAATCATTAGTTATATCCTGAACTTTGAGCCAATTATCAATTAATTTTTGGTCAAAAAAAAATTATCAATTAATCCTACTTTGAAAGTTTTTAATTTGCTTCTTCAACTTTATGAATGATGTCAGTTCTATCCAATTTTATTTGAAGGACTTAATTATATTTAAAAATAATAATTTTAGATCTATAAAATAAATTTGACACTTACTAAATTTTTTATCCTCTTTTTCTATAAGAAAAATAAAATTTAAGAAAATATTTTTAAACTCTAATTTTGTCACTCCTGACATAAATTTAAAAATTAATTTCTAAATATTTTCATAAATTTTTAATTTTTCACTAAAAACTCTTAAATTTTAACTATTTTAAAATTTACCTCTCAACTTCAAACCACATTATTTAGAAACTTTTCTAATAGAAGTCAAACCAAATAGTATTAGATAAAAAAAAAAAAGAGAATTTTAAGATACTAAAAATATTAGTCAAGAATATAAAAAATATTTAGTTTTTCCGAAAAATATGTAAAAATTTTTAAAATGAAATTTTATTATTATTTAAAGTGATAGTTAGAAGTTCTTATTTCATTTGTTTTTATTTTTATTAATATTAGTCTAGATAATAAATTGATTCACAAGTTATCACTTTTTTCTTATTATTTTTAATTGATACGTAAAAAGTTAAAATTTTTTAAAAATTTATTTCAAAAAGGTAAAATTAAAAATTGAAAATATTTTTCAAATTTTGTTGTTTGAAAAAAGAAGTAAAAATTGAATAACTGTCAAATTTATTTTATAGGGATCTAAAAGTAATTTTTAAAAATACTGTTAGATCCTTCAAATAAAATTGGATAGAATTGACACAATTTGTAAAGTTGAAGAAGCAAATTGAAATAACTTTCAAAGTAGAGTTTAATTCATAATTGGTTTAAAGCTGAGGATAGAATAAAATATGTTTCCTTATATTAATAATACACAACTTTTTATTATATTCAACACAATCACAATACTGGTTATGATATTGTAAATGAATATTACTTTCTTCTTAACTGATGTGGACTAGATAGCTCTACAGTTTATGGAGCGATTGGATTGCGATAAAAGAGTTAGGGTGTGCAATAGTGCTTCAAAAGGCCAATGGTGGTTCTCTAGCCAGTGTACCAAGACCTGCATTACAAATCCATCCTTTCATGTTAATCCTAGACAGCTTATTGTCTCATAGTCTCTTTGCTGCATTCAACACCTAAAACAAATCTTATTGTTTTTAAATTTCACAAAAGTTTGTACCTTTCACAAATCCAAAAGTGGCAGATGTCCCAATTTTAGTTGAAAGTTGTCCAAGTCTCGTTTCACTGCAAATTGAAAGGTTACTCTAAGTAATGCACAACTGACGAAGTGGTTATGGAAGGAAGTATCAGTTGTAGAATGGAGGTGACCTGAGTAAGAATTGGTCTCGATCACATCTGGGTTTTTATTGCTTTATCTTGATTCGAGTCTAGTTTTGAAAATTTTTGCTAGGATTTGGAATTAAGAGAAAGGGAGAGATAAAGGGTTTTTTTTTTCTTTCTCAATGTGGGGATGCAGGTGAGTTCTTGATTTTGGTTGATAGTCATATTTGGATACTTTCTCAAGATCAGTATATCAAATAGTGATGGGGGTTACGAGGCCCACAATATATCAAATCGAAACTCATTCAGAGATCTATATAGGTGATGGGGGTTTACCTATCATGGCCAATTTTTAAGTTCAAATTCGACAGTTTAAAGCTACTTTTTAGGCTTCGAAGTTTTGTGCTTGGTTTTTGTTTATTTTAATATTTTTGGTTTGGCCTTTGTGCCCTTTTCTTTTAGGATTTCATCTTAAACACTATTTATTCATCTTGTTCTATTTGAAAGATAGGTTTTTGACAATTTTAATACATAATTCTATCTTCCCTAATCTCGGTATTCTTGTGAATCAACGAGTTTGTGCCTATTTCCTTGTATTTTCAAATCAATAGGTTATAAAAGATTGAATTTCTAGCATTCCTATTTGAATCAACAGATTTTCAATATTCTCTTTCATATATAAGCTTCCGCTATATCATTAACCTACTTCAAATAATTCTTAACTCAAATTTCTTAAACTATTAATATTAGACCAATCAAATAAATAAAGATACTAAACAAGATTTTCAACAATAGATGACATGAGATAAAAAAAAATATAAACAAAACTCTATTTTATTTATTTTTCTATAAAACCTCTGAACTTATTTGTAAAGAAAGTTCAACTTTGGATGAAATTGGTAATTTTTAAAATTTTTATGGATCAGAAAAAGTTTTTGGATACCTATTTGAAATTAAATAGAAGTTTAATTACTGAAAAAATACGAATTGTAATTTGATAACCAAAATAAAACAAAGACAAACGTTAGTATTCTCGAGTGCATTTGACTCGGAACATAGCTATTGAGCATAGTTGTTAGTCAATGTCTTGACTATTTCTTCTAGTTGCTTTTATATCAACAGTGGTAAGTTCACCCAGATAAGGTGCGTTACCTTCTAGCTCATACCTGAAAGTTAATCTTATTCAAATTCATCATATTTGCCGTCATTTGTTGTAAGGACATGAATAGTACTCAACAGAATTATTGGACTTAAGCTGGTCTTATTACAACAATATGTCCAATTATATTACAACACCAAGCACTTAAATTAATTTTGAATACACCCACAAATATATTCTACACACTCAAAATATTTATTCAATCAACTCTCTTTCTCACGTACTCGTATTCTGGGCATGCAACTAGCCCTTGACTCAATGCAAACGCACACTTTGGTTCACACACAAATATATATTTGACAGTCAGAATAATTTTTTTCACAAATCATACTGATTTAGCATACTGGCCCTTTACTCACTTACTCCGCTTTCGTGCAATGGGCCTTTACTCACTCATTGCCCGCATTCAATATGTAGTCTTTACCTTTTTCTTTTGCTCAGGGTCACTTGAATCTGACAAGGATAGATCGTCATGTATGAGGAGTGAGAATTTCATCTTTTGCTGTTCTATTACTTCTCTATGAAAGCACGACAGATTTTGGACAAAATCATTTGGCATTTTTATCAATTCCAGAACTTGGATGGAAGTGAGATATTCTAATCCATCCGGTGCAGTCGCTAAGTTGGGGCAGTAAGCAATTGTGAGCATCTCTAGCTTCTGCATTGACCCAGCAATGAAACTACATTTTTTGAGATATTTCGAGTGGAGAATAGACAGTTTTCTCAATTTTGGAAAACTTCTAACCCCGAACCTTGTACGCTTTCCTGCATAGGCATTGCATAACGAGAGGACGGTAAGGTTTGGCAGATGCTGGAGGCATGATAAGGCGTCCTGGGTCATTTTGCAATCCCACACATACAGATACCTAAGGTCTTTTAGCTGCCCCACAGCATGAAAGAAGTTTAGGGCATGACCTCCAACTCTTAGCTTTATAAGAGTTTCTGGTAGAGTTTCTGACTTAAAGTCAACTTTTTCCCCCCGTGAAAACTTTAAGGTCAAGGATTCCAGAAACTTCATCCTTCGAATTGATTCAAGGAAACAGGCTAAGAGGTTGCTGTTGATCACGCCAGTTGATAGCTTTTTGAGTTGAGAGAGTTCTCTAAGTCCCCTCGTAATGTTTTCTCTAAGTGTAACTCCAGCAAGCGTCTGGAGATCTTGGAAGCATTCTATCTCAACAAGTAAGTCTATAACCCTTTCATCAAATGAACTTGCTAGAAGAAAGTGCCTTAGCTTCTTCATGCCCTCCAACCCAGTTGGCATATCTCTAATTAATGTATTTCTAATGTCCAGCGTTTGCAGTCTGTCAAGTTTCTTTAATGATGCTGGTAACTCCTTAATCTTTGTAGCTCTCAATCCCAAGTACGTCAGAAGGACAAGATCTCCAACAGAGCTGGGCAAATTTTCAAGGGGAAGTTGTTTCAATTCCAGCACAAGTAGCATTTTGAACGTGTGCTTTGGAGATATTATGTGTATGTGTTCCTTGCGTCTTGTAAATCCCAGGAAGGAATACAGTTTCTTCAGGTTAAAGGTGTCAACCTTGTCATCGGAGCTGCTGCAATTGTTGTCACTCTCGTGCAGTGACAGACGATGCCTTTTGCTTATGAATGAACCTCCTTCTAGGTCTACCACGTCTGGAAAGTTGGCGTAACAAGACTTGCTATGGGCAAAATCTTGAATCACTTGAAAATAATGGCATGTTTTGATCCCTCCATCTGCACCAATCTGTGCTACCTGCATTAAATTCCTCTGGATGAGTTCATGCAATATGTCTGTAGCAGTCTCTTCCTTTGTCCAGCCATCAAGCTCATCTTCTATGAAGCCTTCAGCTATCCAAAGGCGAATAAGCCTTTTACTGGAAATTTCATGATGAGGAGGAAATAATGAACTGTACAGGAAGCAACTTTTGAGCATTGGCAGCAGGTCCGCATAACATAATTGAATTAGGTCATCAATTTTGGACTTATTTGAATTTGAATTTTTCTGCTTTCTTGATTTCATGCTTCTATTCTGAATATCGTGGAGCCTGTGCTGGACGCTTTTCCATTGACCTGGATTCTTGGGCTTTGTTGAAAGCATGCCGCCAATAATTGAAATAGCAAGTGGGCTGAAGTCACATATCTCCACAATCTCCTTCGCTATTGATTCAACAGAATCCCAAAATTCCGTATCATACTCCAGTAAGGCACATCTACGAAGCAGTTTCTGAGCATTATCTGATGATAGTCGTCCCAATTCCAACTTGCGTGGAAGTGAGTGAAACTGGATCTCTGAACTTCTGGTTGTCACAAAAATCTTCCCTCTGCATCCATAGGGCAAAGCGCTTTTTATGCATTTCCAAGCTTTTGTATTCAACAAGTCATCAAGGACAAGCAAGACTCTTTTCTTATCCACAAGCAAGCGAATGGTCTCTTTCAAATGTGCAAGTGGTAGTGCTTCTAAGTTTCCAGGAGTCATCACGGACAAACTTTCAAGCAAACTTGTAAAAATGTCCCGCAGAATGCTGTCCTGAGATCTTTGTGAAACAGACACCCATGCATGGCAATCGAAGTGTTGCTTTACTTGTTTGTAAACTGTTTTTGCTACTGTTGTCTTGCCAGTTCCAGCTTGCCCTATCAAAGAAACCACCACCAGCTCTTCCGTTCTCTCCAGTAAATAACCTTCAACTTTGGTGACTACATCCTCTCTTCCTAGCATGTGTGTGGGGTTGAGAAGAGTTTGGGAAGTGTATCTCGACTTATAGCCCGTTTCTCGCCTTCTTATCAGCATATCATCTTCTCGGTTAACATGCTCTAAATACACGGACAGTGATTTCAATTCTTTTAACAATTCTGAACGTAATTTGAGGATATCGTACATGAGTTTATTCCGCCCAGCTAACAGAAACTTCGCCACAAAATTTCTCCATCTGTTTCCAGTTCTACCGGAGCTCCCCAGCAAAGGCAAATTGCTGTTATCAGTTAGATTGTCTTGCTCATCGTCGTCCTTCGATAGAATCTCCGGAGTCCCCAAAAAAACTATAGTTTCGATTTTGGCAAAAAGACGTTGCAAATGTTTCCATACGATTGAGGCATTTCTTTTCCGCTTCATGTTAAAACAATGTAGATGGTAGTCCACTACAATATCTTCCAACTTGGTACAGCAACTACTAAAACTTGAGACGCTTTGAGCAACTTTTTCATCACCCGCTGCCATTATCTCACCCAAATGAAGGTCAGACTGCCACCCTTCTACTTCCTGCTTCATCTTCTCGAGGAAATTAGCTCTCTTGGGATTCATCTCTGTGTGGATGCAAAAATCTATCACTCGAAGGATGTCACCCAGCAGAGAAGCCATTACAACAAAGTATGTTGGACGACGAAATATTTCTTCCTACGCTAGCTTCTGCAAGCAACAAGATGGAAAAACTTTCAATTTATCATGTTTTCAGAAATGAAGCAATTCTTAACCAGACAATGTCTTCCGTATTTTCCTTCACCTACAGTCATTATATCAGTTCTAAATTACCTGTCTCATCTGTTCTTAAATTTACTCTAATCATCAATTGAATTTTATTTTTTTAATTTCTATCAGTTTATTATATTGACTTTCTGAATTATTTTTATTATATTCAATCTTCTAATAAGAACCTAAATATAATGAAAAATTTTTGTAAGGTCATTTCCAAAATTTACCAAAAAAAAAAATCCAACCTTCTCAGCAACTTTTAATATTAATATTTTTTATCCTCTAAAGTAAATTTTGTACACTAATTTTTTAAAAAATTATAATTTTAGTCAATAATAAGAAAATAAAATTTTATGTAATTTTATTTTAATTTTTTTCATCAAATTTGAATAAAACATATTAAAAAAGATAAACTATTATTTTTTCTCGAAAAAATTTCTATACACTATTTTGTAAAGTTATGATTTTAGTTAAACTATTAGTCAAATAAAAACATTTAATCAATCTCATTTTATTTTTTTATGAAATTTTAATATAATTTATAAAAAATAATAGAAGTATTATTTTTTCCATATGGCAATCCAATATTACAACTTCAAAAAAGTTAAGGATTTCCATTTTAAGGTAAAAAAAATAAATGTCATATTAATTTGTGGTAGTTTTAACCCAAAAAAAAAATTATGATTTTTTGTATAAAATTTTCAATTTGGTAGCAATTTTTAGCTGACATGGATGGATGAAAGATACAGTTGTAATCGAATCGAATTGTTTGCAAACTACTCTTAACTCGATTTGATAAAAGTTGGTTCAAACTCGTACAATAAAGTTCATTTGATAAAGGAGTCGAGTTTAAGTTACAAAAAACTCAACTCGTAAACAAATTCAAAAAAAGCTCACGAACTAATTTGTAATTTTAATTTATTAATTTAATATAATATATATTTCTTTATTTATAATAAATATACAAAAATTGAAAAATATATTATTAAAATAAATCATAATTTTTATTAAATATATTATAATTTATTTTGTAAATAATTTATTTTTAAATAATTTTAATTTATTATTTATATTTTAGACTCATTTAAATTCCTAAACAATTTTTTTTTAAAAGAATTCCTGAACAATTTGAAAACACTAAATTGCATACCAAATTCAACTCGAGCTCAATTTAACTATAAATGAACACAGTCCTTAAAATTTTACTCGATTTGACTTGTTTACACCGGAGTGGAGGATTTGTTAGACCATTCCGCCATTATAGGATTGTCAAGCCCATTTTGCCATTTTGGCCGTATGGGCTACAAAATAATACAATTATTTATTATTTTTACAATGTAATGGTATTAATTTTTTTTTTCATTTTTTTTAAATACATAACGTATTAAATCGCTAAATGATAAAAATATTATTCAAATGTATATTTTACATCTTTTAAAAATTTTATTGTACAAGAAGTATTTGTAACTATTGCTGGTTAATTCTAATATTTGAGAAATTCTTATTTTTAAAGCAAGAGATAAATATTTTTCTCAATTGTACATTTATACAACCAAAAAGCTATAATAATAATAATAGTAGTAGTAGACTGATATTTTTGTAATTTATATTTTTTATTATCTTAGTACTATCTAATACTTTTTTACAATCCGTTACTAAAATTTTATTTTGCCGTTCTTTGAAATATGTATGACTTATAAGATTGTTAAATTATTAAAAAATTAAAACATAGTTGTTTATTATTATTATTATCATTATTATTATCATCATCATCATCATCATTAATAATTAATGAAATTCACTGTTTAAAATAATATAATAATTGTCGACCAAAAAAAATAATATAATAATTCATTTACAGAAGAATTAAGTTTTTTTTTTTTTGGTAATTTAGAAAAGAAGAAAGCGAGATGCATCAATAGCTTTTGTACTTTTTATTTTTATTATTTTTTCACATTTTGCCATTAAATGGAACAAGAAAATTTTATCTGTTTTTATTTTACAATTTTAAATAGCAAAAGTCTTTTTTTTTATATACTAAACAATCATAAATTGGAATTTTTTACAAACAGCGACAAATTGGTTAATAATTTATTTTTATCCTAAACTAGAAAAAAAGCCACATAAAGTTAAAATTTAATACAATTTTAATAAATTTTCAATTTGAGTATCAATATTTTTTAGTATTAACATTCTTCTCTAATCTCACAACACTTCTATGAAATATTATTTTAAAAATTATAATCATAATTAATCAATAAAAAACTAAATACAACTTTTACTTAAATTCTTGGTTTTATTAAAAAATTTAATATTTTTACAAATAACATATAAAAAGTATTAAAACTATTCTTTAACAAAATCTACATATTCATTTCATATCCGTATCAATATGATTTAGTTGAAAACATAGTTATTCAATTTTATTTATTTATTTATTTATTATTATTATTATTTTTTTGAACCAAGCCTCATGGCTTGGAATGGAAGATAAGGGAGGTTGGGAGGATCGAACCCTACTTTCAACCAAATGTCTGAGTCTCGTGATAGGATGTTTATCATTCATTCTAAACAGACTAGACAGTTATTTTAGTTTTTTAATTTATTAATTAGCCATATATCTGAATTTCTTTCTTTAAACTATAATATACTTGAATTTATAGCTTTTTTTTTAATATTTTAGATATTTTTTCATAATATTATTTTGTTATTTTTATTCTTCAAAAAATTTAAAAGTTTAAGCATGTAATAATGCATTTTGTGTTAATATCAGTTCTCTCCATTAATTTATCAATAAATGCATATAGACTTTTCTAAAATCACAAAAGAAAACTGATTCCATCCAGCCGCTTATCCAATCAATCAGTATTCATTATTGTTAAATTCTAATGCGTAAAATTATTAAAAACTCCAGTTCTTTAAAAAAAATTATTAGAAACTTCTCAAATTAACAACATATTCAAAACTTTGTAAATTATGGCCTATTTAGTTTTGAAAAACAAGACCTGTTTTTCAAAACAATTTTCCAAGAAAACGAGAAAATGGAATTTACTGTTTAGTTGTGATATTTTCTTAATTTAGAAAAGGCCTATTAGTGAAAAAAAATCAAATATTTGCAACTTTTTACAATTTAATTCCAATTTTTAAATTTTTACAATAATATTCAAATTTTAAAAATTATTTACAATGTTAGCCATTAATGAATATGGTCAGAATAAATTTTAAAAATACTAAGTTGGCACTAAGTTGTCATGCCAGCAACCCAAAAATGAGTGTACATGGTCTGCTCATGTGTACATGGGAACTCACCTTTAGGTTGCTCACATGAAAACTCAGCGTTTTTGAAATCTATTTTGACTGAATTCATTAATGTGCTAACATTGTAAAAAACTTTTAAAATTGGGACATTATTGTAAAAATTAAAAAATTTGCATTAAATTGCAAAAGGTCACAAATGTTTGGATTTATTTCACCAATAGGCTTTTAGAAAATTATTTTTTAATTTTTCAAGTTATAACTAATATTGGAAACTAATAAAAGGATATTTTTTCCCCTGTTTTCTTTCATGTTACCTATACATCTTTTTCTCTCCCTACGCATTTTTTCTACCTCTCCTTCCTCTTCACACTCATCGTCTTTTTATTTTTTCTACCTAGCAAACGCTTATGCAAATGCTTATAAGTCAAATAAAGAGGTAGTGGACAAATCTCAAGTGCACTGGTATGAATATGAATGAACCCTTCTTTTTTCTTCAGCGTTTCAACGATAAATTCGTAATTTCAAAATCCTGAAAACAGGCCCTTCTATTTTTCTATAAAACCGGATCTGTTTTTGTAATTAACTACATAATTTTATGTAATTAATTACGTAAAGTGTCTGCTCAAGCCATCTCTTGTAACTCATGTGACAAATTAAATTATGCGAAACAAACAAAATCAAAGGTAGGTTCACTTAGGTGCAACAAATTGTGCGAAACAATATAGTACTTCTTGAAAATTCATAACAAAACCCTGCATAACATTTTTAAATTTCAGAATCTTTCTTTATATACAACAGTAAAACCTTAACAAGATTGAAGAATCATATACAGAGGGAAGGAAAGAAAATATGGGTACAAAGAATTGAAATAATATTTGTCAACCTTCAAGGTTAGAGAGTGGTGAAGAAGAAAAAGAAGACAAATGGGTGATACGGAACAGGGTTTTTAGCATTGAACTTACAGAAAGCAAATTATGGAGACAATTTTGCCAGTTCAAAGCTTAGTTGGACTACTTTGTCCACCTAAGTTTTAAAACTGAAGGAACTGGATGGATAGAACAAAGTGAAAGAACAATACAAATGCTATTACTTAGTTGTAAAACGAAAAAATAGTTTAAACATTATAATAGCAAAACTTTTAAAAATTCAGACATAAATGGAGTAACTTTTAAAAGCATTGGCTTCATCGAGTAGTTGTAGTTTTTTTTTGCAATAAAAGTAAATAGAGATTAGAAGAAGTAACTAGAAATTAGTAGAAGTAAATAGAGATTAGTAGACTGTCGTTGCTTTCTCCACTTCTGGTTAAAAGTGGAGAAAAAAAGCTTAACTTTGACTACTAGATTTGTGAACGGACAACTTGCATTGTTAACCACTTCTGCTTTCTCTTAGTTAAGACTTTGTTGAGTACATTTATGTATCTCTTCTATCACTTGCTTCATATGTGGAAGTAGTTTTCTCCGGTCTGCATATTTTCTGTCTGAAACATGAATCATTGCTTTGGAATATAGCCAACTCCATGGTGACTACATAAAGCACATAAATTTTCTGAAAGTTTAATTTGTGCTTCTCATTTATATCCTAAATTTAGCATAGTGAAATATAATAATCCTTATAGTTTACTCCAGCTAGTTCAGTTGATTTCCAAAACTTTTTCACTTATATTAAAAGCATTATGGTCTTTTGAGCCCTAACTGCTTCTTCTCTCTTTTCTCTTTAGATTTCTTCATCAAATACTTTTGTTTTTAACCACCTCCGATCATCTTTTAGACCGACAGTGGTCCCTTATTGTTTTTCAATTCTATTTTGTTTTTGCATCCAATAAATACAGATCTTTAATTTGTTTGTTTTATTTTATTTTTTGTTTTTATTTTTTTGTTCTTTATTCGTGAAGTTATTAATCATTTTATAGGGTTTTGGTGGTTCTCTTCTATGGAGTTTATAGTTTTTTCTACTATGAAACTTTTGTCAGTATTTTTGCAATCGGAGTTAATTAAAGACCATAGAATCGATTTATGGCTAATGAACGCCATAGAGTGGTGCATAACGATTGTTGAACAAATCATTGAGTTGCAAATCAAAATAGTTATGTCAACGCGATTGAAAAATAACGACGAACGGTTTCATATCTTCAGTGAGAGTTTTTTTTATATTTCTTGATTGTACTTTATTTATATTATATGTTCATTAAGATGTATTATTGATTTTCAATGATGAAAGATTTATTTTTTCTAAAAAAAAAAAAAAGCATTATGGCTTGTGTTGTGTGGTTACTATCTTTGATTCGGGTTGGCTTTGCATGTGGCTAACAGATTTTGAAATTCTCAATACGTTATAGTGGTATCTAGTTTCTTTGAAACATCTAACAGATTTTATTTTATGAATTGTCATATCCTCATGTGGCTAACAGATTTTATTTATGAATTGTCATATACTCATGTAGCTAACAGATTTTATTTTGTAATTGAAATCCTTATATTTAGGATGTTCAATGAGGGCTTGGCTAAATGGTTTAGGAGAGTTATGAGTATATTCTAGACTTTTTATTTATACTTGATGTTGATTTGATAACTTTATATATTTTTTATATTTTATGGCTGTTTGAATATATGACTATTGACTTATTTTTATGGATGTCAAATTTTAAATTAAGTAGTTAAATTTTATTTATTTAATTGAATCTTTTAATTTTAGTTTTTAAACTTTATTGTATATATTTGTAATAATTTGAATATCATTATGTAGGTAAAATTGTGGAATATTTATCAAATAATGATACATTACATTTATCAAGCTCTAATTATTCTAATTCAATTGATAATGATAGTATTGATGATCATATGGGAGATTTACTAATGGTAAGATATATAATGGCAAGTAAAAATTTTTTTATTGAATTTTTTTTTTATAGGACATCTATGCCAACTAGAAAAAATACATCTTCGAGGTATTAGTGGGAAGTCCTAATAGATGTTACAAAGGTTTTCGTATGAAATCAAATGTATTTAAGAATTTATGTCACAAGTTGAAAAATAATTTTTAATTTTATTTTTTATTCCACCCAAAATCCTTTTTTTTTTAATTTTGTATATTTTCGTATAAAAATATAAATAACAAATGAGGTTTAAGGAAGTTATGGAGGGTTTGAATTTTACTTGTTAAAGGATGGATAAGTAAAAAACTAAAGGATATTTAAGTATTACCAAAATATTTTCCTCAACTAATATTAGCTATAATAAAAAAAAATTGTGAAGATAAAAATTAAAAATAAAATCATTGTGCTATGCTCTATTTGTAGTAATTTATAATTTTGTTCTATCACTTAATTATTTTATTTTATATTTTAAAATAATAGAAAATTTTATGGTAACTTTGTTTGTTATTTACTTTGTTTTCAATTTACTTTTATCATCATTGAATGAAAATGTATTAAATCATCCAATGGTGGTTATTAACAAAGTAAAAATTATTTTGTAAAAAACAAAGTAATCATAGACTACACCTAAAATAATTATATAGATGAAATAACTAAAATTTTATTTTAGTGCAGTTTTATAGTCTTAAGTTAATTTTTATGGTGAACAAGTAATAGTATAATATGAAGATACGTTTTTTCACTTGCATTTTTGAATTAATATACAAAATACACATGTAGGGTCAGGAACAAAGTATACTTTTTTACAAAATTATAATAATTTTATTTTGCTCCTGACCCAATGTGTGTTTTTTATATTAATTTTAAAAAATGCATTTGCAATGTGCACAATGTGGAGTGGGTTGGTCTTTTAGGATCCCACATTGATCGTAAAATGTGTGTATAAATTGAACATCATTTATTTGTTATCTTATAATTCAAAATTTTCGTATTTTCTTAATTTATATATTGAATCTATACCTTATAATTGTCACCGTACCTTTCAAATTATTTCAAAAAATCATTTATGTGTCTTACTTCTACAAGAAATCCATGTAACAATTTAAACTTTTTTTTAAATAAATTTTTTTTTTCATAGGTAATAAAGAAGTTTTTAGGCTATTTTCTAAAAATTAATTTCAATTCCATTAAAAAATCATTATTTATAGATGGATTCTTATTAATGTAGTGTGTTTTGATTTGGATGAATATTTTGAAATTCATTTGAAAATCCTTTAGAATTTGTTTTAGTAATAAGCAATTTCAAAAAATTAAAAAGTTAAAATTGAAAATGATTTCTATAAACTTTTCATTTGTATCAAACACACTCATTTGGATTTTTAAATGAATTTCGTAAAATTTTGTGAAAGTCATTTATATCAAACACACTAAAATAATTTATAAATTTTATTTTATTAAAACTACTTAATTATTTTTTGAAATATTTTATTTTATTTAAATTTTAAATAATTATATAAAGAATATATTATGTAGTTTACGCATTGTAAAGATTTGCAACTAGTATATATATATAAATGTTGTGTTTAAAAATCATTCAACCAAAATCTTGCCAACTGTGATACTTATTTTATTACCATACATTCTCAGAGAGAAATGTGTAAATACATAAAATATTTAAATTTTTTACTAAAAATAAAATTTTAATGGAGATGGATTTTTATTTTTCCAAACTACTTACATTAACAAAAAAAATTATAAGGACAATCAGTACTATAGGGCTGAGCATGGGACGGAGAAAATATTGAACCGAACTAAAATTTCGAACTGAAAGAAATTAAAACTGTACCGAATCATATAATTTTAATCCTGAACCAGACCGAACCAAATTTTATGACTAATTTGGTACGGTATTGGATATTTATAAAAAATCGAATCAAGAACCCTACCGAACCATACTGAAACCGTACAGAACCGAAAATCAAATATAGTACCAAATATTAATTTAACAAGTAATACAGAGGTACCAATAAATAGTAGTAAGTAGTAACTTAATTATATACTTTCAATCATATTGTCAAGTAATATACATAACAAGTAAAAATATGAAATGCCTACTATATTACAATTTGAACTTAAAATACAAAAATAAAAAATTCACATTGCATAGTTTGAAAATAATTCAATTAACAAATAAGAATGTGAAATGTCCATTACAGCACACTTTAAACTTAAAATATGGTAAATAATAAAAATTATTACTATTGTTATTATTATCAACAACAAGTAAAAATGTGATATGCTCATTATATTTCAATTTAAAATAAAAATATGAAAATAAGAAAATTAACACTGTATAATTTCAAATTTTATAAATTTTAATTAAAATATGTTGTTATTATCATATTTGATAACTTATTAATTATTATTTTTAGTAAGTAATCTAATCTTATTGATGTTATTTAAAATTAATGAGCTAAATAATTATTATATTTAATAACTTATTAATTATTATCGTTATTAAGTAATATAATATTATTGATATTATTTAAAATTAATTAGCTAAATAATATTATTACAATTATTATTTTGCTACATAATAATATATAGACATATATTGTAGATAACTAAAACGACTTAGTTTTGCCTAAAATTACGTCGTTTTGATTAAAATAAGCAGTGATCTTACAAACAAAAATAAACGAAGATAGATTATTTTTATTAATTAAAATATATTGCTATTAATTTATTTAATAATTTAATAATTATTATTGTTATTAAGTAATTTAATCTTATTAATATTATTTAAAAGTAATGAGGTAAATAATATTATTAGAATTATTAATATTATTGTGTGCATATATATATAAACGACTTATCTTTACCCAACACTATGTATTTTTTATTTGTGGATAATAAATATAATTTTAATTAATAATATAAATTTATTTATTATATAAATTCCCGAATTCCTATTTTGGACCTTGCCATACCAACTCGTTCATATAGTAATATATTTGTGAAATAACTATTTTTTGTTTTAGGGAAATTTTATAGATTTTGAAATAACTTTTTATAGTGGACAAGCTAGCTTAATATATAGGTATATTTTTTCACTTGGATTGTTGAATTAATAATTTGAAACTTGCTTTTCGTTTACATGCTTTCTTCATTTGAATAATCTAACTCTTATGGGGATTTAAATAAAAAAAAAAGGTTTAAATAAAAAAAATTTAAAAAAAGAAAAGCAAGTAAACACTTTGTAGGTAAATAAACTGATCTCAAATTTAGCTTGATAGTACTTTAATCAAGTTTAAACTAGTTAAAGCTCTACTATCTAAAACAATTGCAGTGTTTTGATGCTGTGATGAGTCATTTTCTTGCTGATTTAGTGATAGTAAGTTTCAAATTCATATCCTTTCACAAGACCATTACACTATGCACGACAATGAGATAAAAAAAAAAAAAAGCAAAGGTTTTGTAAAGGCAAATGAAGGAAGAAGAAGGAAAAATTTTAAAAATAAATTATTGATTCGCAACTTAAAAATAATTAATAAAAATAAAAATGAGATATTTATTAAAAAGGAAGTAGAAGTTAAAATTTTTTACACTTCAATTTAGGTGTAATTATTTTCACCTTACAAAAGGTGAATAAGTGAAATAATTTTCCTTGAATTCCTTTTCCCTCCTCAAAACTTATTTTCGTAGCCAAATAAAATAAAAATTATTTCCCTCATATTTCTTTTCCTTTCCCACCATTTCTTAGGCCGGTTATAAAGAAACGACCCTTACAATTTCAACGAAGTTTTCAAACTGAGTGTATGGAAGCTTATGTGTGTGTATATACATATATAAGTTTTCAAACTGAGCGTATGGAAGCTTATGTCTATATGTGTGTATATATATATATAAAGACAACAACAAGAAACAACCAATATGTTAGCGTTCTCATTTGTTTTCTCAGCTACAACACTCAGGAAAAAAAAAAAAAAAAGCAAAACACACACACAAATATATATCCAGTAAAGTGAAGAGAAATTAGAAATACAGAACTCACCTTCAGAAGTTTAGTCTTCTCCAATTTAGATTAGGAAGAAATTGAACAGATCGAGCTTAAATCCTTATCCAGCTAATAATCCTATTGCTCTTTTCCGATCTTTTTCATTGATGCGCCTGACAAGATTCACCTATAGTTCCAACTTAATTATTTTTGCTGCTAAAAGAAAAAGAAAAAGAAAAAGAAAAAGAATGGAATGACTTTAATTTGGAATTCCTTAGTGCTAGGAATTATTTACCTCAAAATATGCGTCGAGAACAAAAACTGCTGTGCCGATTAACTCAAAAGTTAGGATGAAGCACATCTTCCCCTTTCTTTCAATGAAACTTTAGCAAAGCAGTTGTGCCTGGTTGTTCAACACGCGATCAATTAAATACAAATCCTTCCTTGACGAGCGTCCATTTTACCATTTTTTTATTTAATGGTACCTTTCTTGGAACCATTGTTTTAGTTTTAAAAAAATAAAAGTTCAGTGACGGAGAAGTTAAGAAAGAACAATGTTTTAAAATTTCAAGTGGGATTAAAATGGAATTAAAATTTATCGTATAGGAACACTACACGAAATGTGATATGTAATGATATCGAACAGGAATATTAATATCTATCCAAATAGAATCAGAGCTGTTGTATTTATTTTTTAATTACAACTATTGATTTTTTTTTTGAAATAAACTATTGATTATTTTTTATACTAATATCTGTAAAATGTATCAATAACTATAATTAAATTACTAGTAATCTAATGTTTATAATTATATTTATATAAATACAGAAGTTTGTATTGTGCAAGGAGTCCGTATAGGAACATTGATATATTGTTTTAATAGGTCAAAATGTCAAATTGCACCCTCAACTCTGGTAAATTTTTACATTAGACCTTCATTTTTTTCTCAATAGGAACTCCTTCTTTTAACACTATATTATATTAGATATTTTCTTTAAAAAGTTTACAATCAGGTCCTATAAATTAAGGAAAATTTAATTTTAACAGTTGACTTATGAAAAATTATTTAGATTAACAAATAAAATCGATATTTCTTTTAAAATAAATATATATCACCTAAATGTAAAGCTTTTATTTTTTTAAAAAAAAAAAATTAAGCCGATACAATAATTTAAAAAAAATATTAATTGAAATTATTTTCCAAATTTTCTGATTTTCAAAATTTATAATTTTTTAAAAAAATTTATACATATAAAAGAATTATTATACATATAAAAAATTTAAAAAAAAATCTTGAAAACTTTACAATCAAGTGATATACATATAAAAGAATTATTAATTTTATTCATAAATTTTATTTTAAAGGTTGAATAACAAAATTTTATTCATCAATTTAATTTTAATGGTTGAATAATTAAAAATTATTTAGACTAACGAATACAATTAATAAATTATATTTTGAAATGTATATCACTTGATTGTAAAGTTTTTAAGAACTATCAAGTCTATAAGAAAACTTTTAAAACATTTAAAAATTTTTAAAAGAATATTTAAAACTTTACATTTAGGTAATATATATTTTTAAAAAAATATTAATTTTATTCGTTAAGCTAAATAATTTTTCATTATTCCACTGTTAAAATTAAACTTTTCTTGATTTAAATGACTTAATTATAAACTTTTTAAAAAAGTCCAATGTGATACAATTTTAAAAGAAAAATTTCATGTTAGGAAAAAAAAAACATAAAGGCGCAATTTAAGATTCGGCCTAAAGTTGAGGTTCCAATTTAACCCTTTGGGCTATCATAATATATATAGTAGAAATGTACAAAAGAGCATTTGAGTGATTTTGAAACTAATTTCTTACGTGGTAAATTTTAATTACTGCTTACATTTTTTATTTTTTATTGACTAAAAATGAAGAGGATGTTTGGTTAGGTAGCACACAGAAATTAGTTGTTTGGTGAAATACAAAACAACTATAAATTTGATCGATTCTATTATGCAAGAGAAAGATGAACGTAACGCTAAGTTTGCACAACTTGAAGATTGAGATAGTAAAAATCACAAGATTATCACTCGATTTTGTAACACCTCTATTCATTGACAAGAAGACTAGGATGGTAAAAATCACTAAATTACAACATGATTTTGTAACACCTCTATCCTTTTATTTATATTCAATTTGCGGATTTTGACACTGCTAAGAATATTTGGAAAATTTTAGCTAATCAATAGAAAGTCACTAGACTTGCTCACTATTGTCAATTGTGGAATACTTTATAAAATTTCAAAAAAGAACAAGGGTAGTCAGTGAGTAATTTTCTTGCCAAAGTTCAATCTATTTGGAATTAGTTTTCTCCTGATAACTACTTTGGATTTATTATTTTGTTTATTTTACTTTAATTGAAAATAACTAATAGCAAATAATTTCTTTTAAATTAAATATATAATTAATTATTATTATTTAAAATAAAATAAATATTATTTTAAATTATAATTAATAAATAAATAAGTATAATATTCAAATATTTATTTATTAAAAATATTTGAAACGCAATTTATATTTTAAAACTCATTTTAAAATAATTTCGATTAATAATTTTAATAATACATAAATTTAAAGATAATAAATTATTATTTATTATTTATAATTATTTATAAACAAATAAATAATATTTCAACAATATATAACTTTAAAGATAATAAATTATTATTTATTAATTATTATTTCCAATTATTTATAAATAATAAATTATTATTATTTATTACAATATAGTATTTTTAAGTAATTTAAATAGATAAAAAATTTACAAGATATATATTAAATTATATTTAAAAATAAATTATACCATTAATGATCATTTGACATACTAACATCAACAGCTGATAAAATTTTATTAAATAGTTTATATTCATTAACTATCAGCTATCAACTATTAGTCATTAGCTATTTGTAATTGCCACTAGAGCTATCAACAGCTAAACCAAACATGACCTAACTCTTTATTAATTAACTTGTACTTTTAATTAATTAATTTAACTCACTACACAATTCCATGCATCACTAACACTTTTTCATTGCTAAATTTTTTAGCAATGGAATTTTGCCAAATTTTTTTAAATGCTCATCGTTATAATTTATCAATAGAAAAAATGAATCCGTTGCTAGAATAGTGACAAAAACCACATCTGTCACTAATCTTTAATGATGGAAAAGCAATAGCGACAAATTTTGCTTTTTTGTCACTAATATTAGCGATGGATTTTGCTTTTCTGTCACTAACATTAGCGATGACATATATTTTCCTACACTACTCTTAACAATGAATTTTGTTTTTCCTAGCGAAGGAAAACATAATTTAATTTGTCACTAAATAAACAACAAATTTACATTTCAATCACTATTTTAGCGATATAAAATCCCTTTGTTGGTGACAGAAAATCTATTGCTGACGATGTAATATTTTCTCATCCTTTTTTTTTTTTTATGGATTCGATTATGTTGGGACTTGTATTCTTTTCTCCCTTGCACCTTTTATAATTGTGTGATTAATAAATTGGAATTTGCATGTAATAAGGAGATTAAAGAAAACTAAAAGATCTAAAAGGGTTAAAATACAAATGGAGACCAGACATACATGTTGGATAGACTCTAAATCTATACCCAATTTTCGAGCCCAATCTCTAATATATATTTATTAGGCATCCATGGAATTTAGCTTCCACAAAAAAAAGGTATTTTCAATACTAGGTTTTGTAGCTAACTATAATATCTCACAAGTGAATTGTAAAGCCTACATAATGTTATGGTTACAGAATAATAAATAAACATGCGCTAAACTCGTTGCCTGCAGCAGCAATTTCACTAAGACTAAAGAAATTGATTCTAGTACTTTTATCTTTTTATCTTTTATTTTTTTCTTAATTCTCCTATACATTCACAAACATGTACACACTTTGTACACCCAGTCCCAATAGATTGATGGCATCAATGCATTATAGTCTTGCTTAACTGGACCATTATGGTGATGTATTTGGCTGGTACACTTATAGCATGTACTAGTTATTAGGCAAATTTCGTAAGTGCACGGTTCGTAACAAGTAGTAAAGAGTGAATATGAGTATCGTTCTTATGAGGAGATTAATACCAAGTACTAGTCTTAATTGTATTTCCACAATCTAACAAAATTGAATAAATTGCACTTCAAATAACAAAACAAGTAATCAGGAAAAAGAAAACTAAAATATGAAATAATAGTTAATAAAATTCAATAATTTAAAAGCTAGAGCCTCGATTTGCTTCACTAGTTATTACCTGGATTACAGGATCTTTTCACAATTCAATTTATTAACTCAGTCAAGGGTAAATCACTCAAATTACCTAGAGTCTCTTTCGAGTTCATCTAAGAACACCAAAATTAATTACAACCTATTTTCATGGTCACATCAATTAACTAGGGTTCATTAAGTTCCTTAGTGATTTATTACTCCCCGAAGGACTCGTCTACTTTCGTGATAGAGGTTCCTAAGTCTTACAAGTCTATGAGCTAATAAATCATATAACTTTTGTTGTCTCTAATCTATCCACAAACATGCAAACAATTGGGCCTTTAATTTGATACAAGACATAAAGCACAACTCATAAAATTGACTGAAACTTAATTCATTGAAAGGAAATAATAATCCAAACAAGTAATAGACTAGCTACGCAAATCCAAACCCTAAAGATAAATTAGCCACCGCATAGTTGTGGTAACAAACACAAACATGATAAAAAGAGTAAAAGATGAAGAAGAAGAAATAATTATTATTGTTCTTGATTCTTGCACAACTCCTTCTTCAATCTTCGTTGAGTGCTTATTTGTGTCTTCAAAATATGAATGGAAGTGAATGGAATGGAATTGGATGGGGTTGGATGGGATTAGATGTCTCAAATACTCCCTTGTATTCCCTTTTATAAGCTAGGTCTCATAGGAAACCTAGTTGCACTTGAATTCTCAAAAAGGAAGTTTTCTCTGCTCGACATGGTTTCAGGCATGGGATGATGGAAGTGGTGTCACGTCCTTCATTTTACGTCATGGCTTGCATCATGTCGTGCCTCAAATCGTGTTGGTCTTCTCGTGAATCTTCAAGTTGGATAGATTTAAACACGGCTTTCATCATCCTGTGTCTCAAACCATGTCTGGAGACACAGCTTCCATCATCTCGTGTCTCAAACCATGTCTGGAGACACAGCTTCCATCATGGGGTGTCAGAACCCACGACGCACCAGTCCTTAATTATTTAGGAATCCCTTTCTAAATTTTCCTTCAAAATAAAGAAATATTTGTTAATATCAATTAAACTCTTAATTTAACCAAAATTAATAGGAAACTAAAATGAAGATTTAAATTAAACAAATACCTAATTTAACCTTAAATTCCTCCAAATTATTACTAACTATTTATTCAACATTCATTAAAATTCAACTCTAGAACAGGTGTAAAAATACACTCAACAGAAAACGGAAAAGTAAATTATCACAAGATGAAGGAACACGAAGAATATTATCAAGATGGAAAGAATTTCCATTTGAATTACAAAAGGTAAAGCCAATATGAGATATAGGAAGGAATTTACCTTTGCTAACTTTAACTTCCTCAGGGCCATGATATTTAGAATGAAGAGATAAATTTTCAAGTTCCAGAGTCAAGTGATGTGTTACGCCCGAGTCCAGCAGCCAAGGTTGGGTATCTGAAGCATGAGAGGTTGGGGGAGCAAAATTGGAGCTTAGCCGAATGAAGTTGGTAGAGGGAGGAGGTCTGGTGGTAGGCTGTCTTGACCGAGATGAGCAATTACGTGCAATATGGCCATACCCGCTGCAGTTATGGCATTGAATTGAATAATGAACATTGGAAGAATAATTCATACCGTAAGAGCCACTAGATGTTGGTGAAAAATTACGAGAGGCGGAATTGAATCGGCCTCGTCCTCTTGTGGTTTGCCCACCACATCCTCTAGAGAAGGA
Source organism: Mallotus japonicus (assembly GCA_949634005.1). NCBI lineage: Eukaryota > Viridiplantae > Streptophyta > Magnoliopsida > Malpighiales > Euphorbiaceae > Mallotus > Mallotus japonicus. Next base: position 25,832 of record CATIWK010224199.1, read on the forward strand.
CTGAGATTGGCGAGCATATGGCGTGGATATGGCGAGATGAGTGGTAGGCGGGATAAGAGAAGAAACATCTCTGCTGGAATCATATGTCAAACTTTCCTCTTTGCTTAACAATAATCCATAAAGATCATCAAAACCAACAGTATTTGATCGATTTTCTAATGATCTAACAAAGGGACGATAAACAGTCCCTAATCCATTAACAACGACTTGAACAAGATCGTCTTCATTGACTGGGCTAGCTAACGCTGCCATTTGGTCAAACATACTTTTAGCTCGCTGCATATATTGTGAAATAGACTCTCCAGATTCTTTGGACAAGTAAAAAAATTTTGATTTGAAGTTCCGAAGTTGAGCCTTCGATCCAGAAGTGTAGGTGGTGGCAAGTTTTTGCCAAGCAATGCGGGCGGAGGCAGCACCAATAATTTGCGAAACAAAACTTTCACTGATTGATCAAATTATCCAGCTAAGGACCAATTGGTCATGGCAAAACCATGTTGTAAAAGCTGGATTCGGCTGATCATCAATGGTTTGAGGAGGAATTTCGAAAGTGCCATCAACATATTTAGTAAGATCATAACTATAAAGTAAAGGTAATAGTTGTGCCTTCCATAGCAAATAGTTGGAAGCGTTGAGTTTTATAGGCAATTGATGGGTAATATTGGGTAAGGCAGAGATTGTGGATGAAGATGTAGGAACAATGACAATATTGGACGCACCGGAAGTGGCCATAATAAAAAAGAAAAGAAAGAGCCTTTGGTTGTTAAACCCTAAAGGGCTCTAATACCATGAAGAAGTAGTGGTACTGCACTATACATTGAGATTACTGTGACAGAATGTATAGAATACAAAAGATAGAAGGATAAGCTATACAAGTGTTTCATACTAACTCTAACTCTCATTATACAGCTGGTTACATATCTAGGCCCTTATCATATCTTCCTACCTACACTTGTTTATCTCTAATGCTTTACCCTTTGAGGATGTCTCGATCTGAGGATGCAAGAACCATTTAGGGATATCAAATTTCTAGTATATGCCCTACATTGTCATATGTTATCTTTGCCAATGACACCATCTTCTTAAGGGAAGCCTTAAAATAAGAAGTAGTAAATATGATGAAGGTTATTAGCTTAAACAATAATGCTTCATGTTAAAGGGTCAATGAAAAGAAATCTATTTTTTTTTCAGTTCAAATGGCCCTCTTGATAATCATTTTGAAATTCCTAATGCTTTAATGATGAGTCAGATGTAGAAAAGAGATAAGTACTTGGGGCTGCCAATAATTTGGGGATGGTCTAAAAAAAGGTGTTACCTTTCTTTTTAATATGATCATGAACAAAGTTTAAAGTTGGAAATATATAAAGACTTATCCCATGTGAGTCATGAAGTCATAACCAAAGTCATATTATAAGATTTTCCCAAGTACACTATATCAATCTTTAAGCTCACCCAATCCTTAATAAGCAAAATAGTATTTTGTCAAGTTTTTGTGGGGCCAAAACCCTTATCAAAGAACTCTATCATGGATTAGGAGGAAAGTTATGACATGATCAAAATATAGGGGAGTCATAGGGTTTAGGGAAATAAAAAACTTCATTTCTAGTATAAGTCTAGAGGTTGCTATCTCAATCGAATGTTGTTTGGGTCAAAATTCTCGAAAGGAAAATATTTCCACTCTAATGATTTTTGGACATCAACTTAAGGTCATAGACTTCCTAGTTAGGAATAAGCATACTATCCGATAGACAAGTTATAGTATTAAAAGAGCTTGTTAAAACTTTTGAGGATGGGTTAAAACACACATTTGGCTAGATCCATGGACACCAAGACTTTCACAGTTTAGAATTTCATCCTCACAACCTACTAGGAATGAAATATTTATTATTAGGGATGTTTGTTCTAGGGAGACAAGCCTAGGATTGAAGGGCTCTAATAGCTCTCTTCTTTCAACAAGAACAAGATACTATTTGTAATATCCCAATTGACATTACAAATACCATAGATAGGATTTTCTACCCACCCAAAAAGATATAAAAATTTCTTTATAAAGTCTAGCTATCAACTTCTCAATGATGAAAGATATAAGCATAGTAGTAGGATATAGACTAAAAAAAGTTTGGAAGGTAATAGTTCTTGTAAAACTCTAATACTTCATATGGAGAGCCTTCAAGAATGTGTTGGCAACTTAAGAGAATCTAGAAAAAGAAAGTTATCACTGACAATTCAATCTATAAGGTACGTTCTATGGAAAGAGAAATGGTTAAACATGCCTATTTTACATCATGCAAAAAATTGTGTGGTTTGCTTGGTCTTTAGGTTTCACCCCTATAGAATGGGCTTTGAATCAATCTAGAAATGGTTAAAATTGTTGGTTGATATGAAAAAAGTTGATAGAGTTAGTGTGATCCAAGAAGTTACTTTTGTATTTTTGAAAAGCAAACCTCAAACCCCATTGTGACTATAAGAACCACTAAGAGGTTGATAATGGAGTTTAGACACTGCCCATCATTTAATATCCCTATTATCTCCATTGCTTCTACTGACCAAGGATGTAATTCTAAGTGGATTCCTCCTCTTCAACATTTCCTTAATATTAAAATAGATGTAGCTTTCTCTTTTGAAATGGGTATAGTAGGGTTGGCTTTTATTGTTAGTGACAACTTAAGCAATTTTATTTTTGCTGGTAGTTGTAAAGTTAAGTGTGAATTAGCCTTCTTTAGAGAATGTATGGTAATTGAAAAGTCCTCCATTAGCGTTTGGCTAGAAACTTATCCTACCTCATCATAGAAACAAACTCTTAATTGATTGCCCAGGAGATCAATAGTAACCAAGTGGCTTTAGCTTGGGAAACTACAATAGTAATCCTTAGGACTAAGTCTATTTTTTTAGCTAGTTTTAATATTTTCATTTCTTATGTAAAACGGTTAGATAACAAAGTTGTAGATTGGATAGTCAAGAAAGCTCTTAGGTGCAATTTCAATATTTAAAACTTACATATCCACCCTCCTATGTTGAGGGACCTGTTGTATTTTGGTGCCCATTCTTAATAAAGTTTATTTTTCAATTCAAAAACTGAAAAATGTATCTTCAAGAAAGTAACTTATTGTTAAATACATGGGAGTGCATTTATCTTTAAATAAAGCTTAACAAAGATTACCATAGAGCTTTGATATTAAAGATTACTTAGAAATTTTCCCACTTAAATATAAGTTTGTATCATATATCTAGATATAGGATGCTTAAATAATTCCATTATAGAGTATGTATACTTGTGGCATTCAATATTATATTA
>CATIWK010224323.1:0-12944 GCA_949634005.1 Mallotus japonicus
ACAATCTCATCTCAAAACAATCAACAATCAACACATTAATCAAAAATCAACATCTATCAATTAGAATATACATATTCCCCATAACCAATCAGTTTAACAAATAAATTATTAATTACTTATTTTATATGCTATATTTACATAAAACATTTCTCCTACATTTATTGCCTCCTTGCCTTTACTTGTATTTACATGTGTGACAGCCCCATCTCCATATAGTTTAGCAATAAACCTTTAAAGCCTTTGAAGATGAATATGGTGATCTGGAAATTAATTCTAAACCTTCAATTGTCTCTCAAAAATTCAGAGCTTTATTTTTTTTTTTATGAAGAAGAAGAAAAAGAAGAAATGATAGACAACCCTACTCTACCTTCTCCTTTTCTATCGGATGCCCCTCCCTTCTATTTCTTTTTTTTTTCTTTTACCTTAAGGTTGCCACATATCCTTCACCCTAGTCCTACATGCATCATTTGGTTTAAAACAATCAATTGCATTTATATCAATATATATATATATATATATATTACTATTAATCCATGTATTCCTCATATCTATATGATATGCATGTTATGCAAATAAATGTAAATGCATTATGTGGGTGTTACATTTTAAGTTTTTTGCCATGTTAGCCACGTCAGATTGCCACATAATCTCTGTCACAAGCTCAATGTCGTTTGGATAAATTTGGAACAACTCGAAAAGTTGGAGGAGCAAATTGATACAACTTTGAAATTAGAATTAGATTAATAAATGACCTATAATTCAGGATAGATCTTATCATTTTACCCCCTATTGTTCATATATGTGCATATATGCTCAAACTTATACAAAATATCCTAATCCCCCTATTGATAAAACATTTCTGGATCCGTCCCTGATTACAATTCAAAAACAAATGTTAATATTTTAGAATATTTAATTATATATATATATAATATTTTATACTTATATTTTTAGTATTAAAAATATTATAGTTAAATGCCAATAAAATTATACAATAATATACTTCTATTACTTTTAAAAAATACATTTAATACATATAAAATTACGAAAATATAAATAAAAATATTAATATATGAAAAATAAATAAAATAAAATGTGGAGGAAAAAAGTTAATTATAAGTATAAGTGAGAGTTAATTATAAAAGTTTCAAATTAGAGGGGGATTATTTTATAAATGTTGAATTTTATCCATTTAATGATAAATGTACAATGCAAATGGCGCAATCCTCCACAGTAGAATTAATTATGACTGTGTGTGAATATCATTCAATAGCCAACAATATATTCATTTTTTTCTTAGTTGTTAAAAAAAATCATTTGTTTTTGCTCCAATATATCACACTATTTTTGCATATCTTTATCCTCCATTTACAACTATAAATATCAAATATCAACTAATTTTTCAAATCTTAGAGGAATGAATTATATTGTTTCTTAAGTACAGATATTTTAATTAAATTTTATAAAAATTAATTCAAAATATAAGTATTTTTATTTTTTAAATATGATATTTTAATTAATTAAGATATTTGAGCAAACTAAATTAATTACAAATTAAACTAAAACTATGACCAGAAAAATATTAAAAAATTGTAGTTTTGATGGTGAGTTATCCAGGTGAATGTTAATATATATTGAATTTGTTAAAAGACTAGACAGTATATTATTTGCCAATTAATGCTGCGTTTTTTAATTAATTATAACCATCGGAGAAAATTAGAATTAATCAAAAATCAAAATATACTTGTGATAATTAAGAGCAGATAGTATTGCAAATGATAAAATAATTTTTATAATTTTATTAATACCAATATCTAGATTTAAAAGAAATATAGATTTGTGATTATTTTCTTAAATGGTTCCGAAGATCAGAATATAATCATCACAAAATACATTATAAGAGTGCATCAATACTCCCGTCCAAATAGGCGAGATGTGTGGCGTATGGCAATGACGGCGGATTTTTGCAAAAATCATTGTTGTATGTCTTCGTTTTGTATTATAACAATGATTTTACTTCTTGTTGATCACATCATTCGTCATTCTCTGTCGTCATTTTGTATTGTAATAATGATTTTACTTCTTGTTGATCACATCACTCTACATTCTCTGTATTCTATCTTGAATTATTTTAATTTTTATTTATGAGTTACAATGTGAAAAACAAATGTATTTTTTTTTATAAATAGAAACGTTTGATAAGTTATAAACAAATTTAATTTTTATAGTTGAGAAAACGATATTTTATTTTTTAAAAAAAATTTCAGCAATTTCCTTTTCCATCTAAAATTCAACTACTTATACGCCAATCATTATTGATAATTAACCGGTAGAAATTTTTTTTTTTTTTATAATGGTTCAGGAGTTGTTTCAGAAAACTTGGCATTGAAACAAATTTCAGTGGTGTCCTAACTAATTTTGGAATTGAAGTCTAATTTTTTTCTAATCTCACATAGACATTCTAATTTCTTCATTTACATCTTGTAGACTGACATCAGTATCAGGTGCATATACTTCACTCTCCATTTGAAGTGTCAGTTCCTCAAGAGTCTCATAAATTTGCTCTAAACCCTTGTGCATACTGTTTCCTGCAGAGAACACATAAATATCCTTCTTCACCTCAATCCAACTCTGACCTGGGTTTTTCTTTAAACCTTTTGTTTTTGCCGAGGTTCTCACTCTTGCAGAATCCTCCCATCTAGCACTTGCAGCATATATATTTGACAGCAACATGTAACTTCCTGTCATTTTTGCATGCCCGAGATTGAACAAATGGGAGGCAGTTTCTTCTGCAACTTCTGTATTGTTGTGCATTCTACAAGAATTCAAAAGAGCACCCCAGACACAAGCATTGGGTGCAACGGGCATGTTTTTCACAATTTCACTTGCTTCTCTCAATAACCCTGCACGGCCTAGGAGGTCAACCACGCAAGCATGGTGCTCCATCTGGGGTTCAATCCTGTACTTCCTAACCATCTCATCAAAAAGCCTACGACCCTCGTGAACAAGCCCACAATGACTACATGCAGAAAGAACAGCAACAAATGTAACCCCATCTGGCTTGCATCCAAATTTGATCATTTGATCAAAAGTTTCCAGAGCATTCACACCAAGTCCATTAATCCCGTATCCTGTGATCATAGAGTTCCACGAGATTAAATCTTTCCTCTCAATTTTCTCAAATACAGCCAGGCCTTCTTTAAGACAGCCACACTTTGTGTACATGTTAACCAACCCATTTCTCACCAGAATGTTGTTGTCCATTACACCTCTAGTCACATGGCCATGGATCTCCTTACCAAGACGCAATGCAGCTAACTCTGCACAAACTGCTAAAACAGTAGAAATTGTCACGGCATTTGCCGATACTTTTGCATGCTGCATTTGTCGAAAAAGTTCCAAAGACTCCTTTCCCCGTCCCTTGGAAGCAAAACCATCGATTACAGCACTCCAACTTACTACATTAGGCCTCAGCCTTGGGCAAACTTCTGATCTCTCCAACTGTGAAAATATTTGAAAAGCTTCATCACATAAACCGGCCTCTGCATGTGATGTTATCAATGCATTCCAACTTGCAATACTCTTATTTTTCATTTCCAGAAACAAGTTTCGTGCACCATTTAGATCTCCATGTTTCCCATATACACATATCAAAGTAGACTTTACAAAGGAGTAATCTTCAAACCCAGCTTTTATGGCATATCCATGAATCACCTCAGCCCTATCAAATGCACCCAAATCACCGCAAACTGATAACACAACTGCAAGTGCTTCACCAGTCACCTCAGTCCCTCTCATCCTCATTGAACCAAACAACTCTATAGCTTCCTCATGCCATCCAGATCGTGCATAACTTGAAATCAAAGATGTCCAAGTCACAAGATTTGGCTCTAATCCTTCAGATTCCATCCTTCGAAAAATCTCAACTGCACCTTTGCAATCATAATTAAATGCATAACCTGAAACCATTGTATTCCAGGAAACATAGGTTCTAACACTCATTCTATCAAACACATTGCATGCATCAGTCATTCTACCAAATTTTGCATACATTCCGATCAATTCGTTCCCAACATGAAGATGACTCTCAAAGCCCATCTCTAAGACATGGCCATGAATTATATTACACAAATTAAATCGACAAATGTAAGCACAGGCCCTTATAACCAAAGGGAAAGTGAACCCATCACCAAAAGTTCCACACTTTCTCATTCTAACATACAACTTAATGGCATTCTCATAGCATTCATTAGAAACATTAGCTCTCAAAATTGAATTCCACAAAAGAAAATTCGATCTGCACTCAAAAGGGGTTGTCTCAAATACATTTTGGGCATCAAAAAGACACCCAAAACGAGCATAAACAGATATAATACGAGCAGCCAAGAAAGCAGAGGAAAAGCTAGCAGTGACAATGACATGGGTGTGGATTTGTTTGCAGTGTTGAACAGTAGTGCACTGCTGGAGAAGGTGATCAAAAAGATCAAGAACATCATTATTGTTATTATTGTTAGAAGATTGATGATATGGTTTGAAGTGGGTTTGATTGTAGTGGAGTGTAGAGATGGAAGAGGTGAGAATTGATGGTAAATTAAGGATTCGTAAGGAGAATGATAAGAGCAGATTTCGACAGGAAGCAACATGAAGCATCAAGATCAGATAACCAGTACCAAAGCAAATTCAGTTAGAGCTCTATGGTTGTTAAGATGTTGTTTGTAAATATGTACTTTTGGCGCGCAATACGAATGCTATATTCTTAATTAGGATTTGATTAACCTAAATCGGAAATCTTTTTGTTTTTTTAATCATGAGTTTATTCAAACAAGTCCAAGGTCAAGTATACCACTGGCATAATTCAGACATTAAAAATAGATTAAAATTTTGATTCACGAATTTTTAGGTAAAATTTTTTTGTAATAATATATCTGAAAATAATTTTATATTGTTTTATCTATAATTAAAGAATCTAAATATTAATATATTATTTTATATTATAATATTAATATAATATTTTATCTAAAATCACCATGGTTTTGTTAAGTGACTATGGTGTGTGTTGAGTTTTCAAAAAAAAATATTAATATAATATTTTTTTTCAATTGATGATTATGGCGTAAAGAATTTATTTTATTGCACAAATAGTTCAAGAAAAATAATAACTCTGTAGATAATTATGCTCAACAAATATTTGGTAGATGATAACATAATAAAATATAATTAATTTTTTAATATGATAAAAATATAACATAATGTAATAAAATAAAATTTTATTAATATTTTTATTACAAAGTAAATAGTTAATATAATAATTTCATTTCAATATAATACATACTGCTAAAATAGTCAAATTTTACTATCCAAAATAAGCAAAAAAATTCCTTCCGATCTCATGTTAGTTGCATAATTTCTATATATTTGAATTATATATGTCAGTATGTTTTTATAAAATTGTATGATTTGATGAAAGAGTATATCATGATTGAGTTTTTTTTAGATAGTATTTTTTTTTATTTATAAAAAAATAAGTAGAAAGTTTTTTTTTTCTTTTTATTAATTTTTTTATGGCGAATATCCAAAGATACTAATTCATTTTAATTACCTCACCCCTCACCCCTCACCCCTCCTCCCCTTATGGTGTAGGAAATTAACCACTTGATCTATAACAAAAAAAAATTAATTCATTTTAGTTTTGACATATAACACAGGACATGACATCGTTTGTAACACTTAATTACAACATTTTATTTCCACTTTTCAAAAATTTTATAGATTATTGCTACAATCAACAACGACTTGAAAGCCAGGCTTTCCAAAAAGAATTTTGGGAGTTGTTGGATCGACTTACTCAATTACCAAGAAATCTACCCAATAGGTAAATTATTCAGGGCAAATTTATGTTTTTTATACTCCCTCCATCTCATAATATTTGGCAAAATTTTCTTTTAAAGATGTCCCAAAATGTTGTCCACTTTCCATTTTAGGATAGAAGTTGATTAAACAAATGTCTATAACACCCTTATTAATTACATTGATAATACTACTAATTTTTAACTTTAAATTTATATATTTAATAAAATATGTTAGATTGCCAATGCCATTTTATTGTTATACTACTCTTGTTATCACTATTTTTGTATAACTATCCATCTACTCTTCTCTAAAGTTAAACCATAGAAAATCAAAACTCCAAATCTCTCAACCCCAAATATGAAATCAGAAATTAAGATTAAAAACATACCAAAAGCACTACTTGATCTGAATTTTCCACCGAAAAAAGCGGATTTAGGCCTAATTTTCCTATTTTGGCGGATTTTTATATGTTTTCTTAAAATAGTGTCATTTCTTTGTCAAATACTAGTGCACAAGTTTTTTGGCGGTATTTTCAATTTTTTTTGTTATAATATTGACGTTTAATTTCTAAATACTAATGCAAATTATTTTTTTATTAAATATTGGTGCTATTTTTTTCAAATTAATAAGATGTTTGATTCACTATGAGTTGTCATTTTATAAACAACATTAAATAAGCATTATCTTGTAGAATGTTTCACACTTGATAAAATAAAAAAATATAAATAAGTGTATTTTAGTAACAAAATAGTAAAAGTACACAAAATAACTATAGTTAACTAATTTCCTTAATCTGTGTGTAAAAACAACTTTGCCAAATATTATGGGACGGAGGGAGTAGATTTTTTTAATTTTATTTTGTCCTTTTTTTTAGACAATTTAATGATTCTCCCACCAATTTTAGTGAATATTGTGAGTTTATTGTCTATTTAATTTCGGTTGTTGACCTTCAAGTATATAGTTATAGACTACCAGAAGGTCATGCAATTATCTTTATGTATTACTTTTTGCAATGACCTTTTTATTTCAGTAATGACATATTCTATTACTTTGTTAAGAAAAAAAAAAAAAAAAAAAAGACTTTCCGGAAAGGCTTTCAATCATAAGCTATCAAAATTCAAAATCTTGGTTTATAATCAGGGAGTTTACAAGAACGAATTAGTCTTCGTAATATGCTCCACAATGCACTTGCACAACACTACCTAGCTCTTCGAATTTTAAACAATCTAATAGTCCATGTCATCCATGTCCGGCATACGGCTAGGAGGTTTTTTCTCATTTGGATTATCCACAACGGCTACTTCTGTTGTCGTCAACAGCAGTGAAACACTGAAATCCAAAACAAATGAATAAAACAGATTGAATAATCAGTTCTGTAGTTCCGAGTATCCTCCACAGGCACTATAGTCTGATGACTGATTATTACCTGGCAGCATCAACCAGGGCCGTCCTAATCACTTTGAGGGGATCTATAATTCCAGCCTCGACCATGTTGACATATGCACCTGTTTTTAGAAATAGATTATCATCATGAAGATTAGAATATAGAAGAAACCTGTTGAGTTTGCAAGTAAATAACTAAAGCTCCAATGGCGAAGAAGCTTTGATATAGATCAAGCCGCAAGTCTGATTTTGCAGCATCTAAACGAGCCAACCTTTAGCTGCGTCATAGCCCAAAGTATGATCATCTTGTTCCAACAATTTTCCAAGAACCACAGGAGCATTATATCCCGCGTTTGAAACTATTGTAGATGTAGGTGCCTATAACATCCAATTTCAGTTGTCAAGCAATAAAGACAGCAAGCAAACCCATAAAAAGTATTACAAACTGACAAATCCCATACCTTGAGAGCATTCTGAATTATTTGGATGCCTCTTTTTTGGTCTTCATTTTGAGCTTGAAGGTCGTCTAAAGCTTTTGTGGCATACAAAAGAGCAACACCACCACCTGATGCAGAAAAACATGTTCAGATATCAGAGGCATTCAGATGCTTAACCATTGAATTGCTAAATCAAACTTTACCAGGCACAATTCCCTCTTCCACAGCTGCTCTGGTAGCATTCAAAGCATCTGTTACCCTATCTTTTCTTTCTCCCACCTCTGCCTCACTAACCCCCCCAACCTAAGAAATGATTAATTGTCCATTAAAGACATGCACAGTACAGATGTCAATAAAGAAACTAGAAATCCAAAAACACACCTTGAAAACAGCAACCCCTCCGGACAGTTTTGACAATCGTTCCTGCGCTTTTTCCCTGTCAAACATGGCAGTACTCTTTTCCATGGCTGTCCTCAGCTGTACAATATTATAGGCATCAGTAGCTTCTATAAGAAAAAAAAAAATGTGCTCTCTATTCTCATATATCCAGTCTGCACTCAAAAGTAAAATCTAAAGCTGAACCTTTGTGAAACTATGTCCTCCAGCATTCAACATGCAATATCTTTCCAAGCAAAAAAAAAAGAGAGAGAGAGATGCAAACCTATTTTGTACTTCACAGAAATTAGGTCCATTTATCCCGCACCTTTCATAAGATGCATCAAATGCTGATATGTGATAACAATTAAGATGGTGAATGCAAATAAATGGACAATACTCCTTGCGTACATTAAAGTTCAAGTGCCAATCTCATGAATGTCGAAGAATTCCAATTATGGGAACAAGACTCCAGATGCATGATACTATAGCAACAATTAACCTTTGACAGGCAACAATAACCGAAGGACATAGCAATATGATGGCTATTAAGGGCTTTATTTGAAGCATTAACAGTGAAATCAAAAATCAATAAGCTGATTTTTTTATGCGAATTAAGAAAGATCTCTAACAAAGGAGCATTTATCAGTAATGAAAAAGTCAATAAACTAAAATTTAGTTTGGCAGGGGATGAAAGATAAAGCCTATTAACCACCATCATACCTGCTCACATCTTTCTTCAATCAGTTTCTTATCTCCACCACCATGAAGAATTATTGTATCATCAAGAGAGACAGTAACCTATCAAAAATTCAGTCAGTTGAGTTCACACTTGTTAAAAACATCACAAATTTATGTACCTTCTTAGCAGTTCCAAGCATTTCAATTTGGACTTTGTCAAGAGTCAAGCCACGGTCTTCACTGATAACCTGTATAATAACAATTTACTTGAGCCACTCTGATCATATGTTAATAAATATATGAGATCTGGAAAATAAGACAACCTCTCCTCCAGTAAGAATGGCAAGATCATCCAGACTCGCTTTTCTGTTTTCCCCAAAACCAGGACCTTTAATGGCACAGACCTACACACATGTTCATATATATTGTATTCATATAACCAAGTCATTTGAATCTTATTAAGATTTATGAGACATTCCATCAGATGCAGTATGCCTGGCAAAGTAACTTCAAAGCAAGTCTAGTGAATCACCTTAACTCCAGCATGATGCTTGTTGAGAATAAGCATAGCTAGAGATTCACTTTCCACGTCCTCAGCCACGACTAGGAGTGGTCTGTTTTTCTGTTTAAAGTTGAACAGTTAAAAAAGTAATGGCTTAGAAATTCTTCCACGAATTAACATAAGCATTCACTTGTTGCAGGAATAACAAATTCAAAGAAAGGGTACTTACATTAACTGCCAACTCCAATATTCTCACAAGCGAGTTAATGTCTGAAATTTTCTTCTCATAAATGAGGATAAAAGGATTTTCAAGTTCCTGCAAATGTGAAAAGCATTATTTTATCCAGGAATAACAAAGTAAACCAAATCAATTATACAGAAATTCACAAGATACCACCAGCAAACACAATACAGAAGAGTTGTCCATGCATTTCTACTGGTGGCTACTGGATGCAATGCACACGAAATTTTAAAAGCCAAGTAAATAGTACACATCCTCAGACCAGCTACTACAAGACCGGAATAAGAAAAACAGTTATCCCTAACTTTATTTTGCCTAAACCATCCTTTTCCCAACATATTAAGCTGTTGATTATACTGGCACAAGCAAGGCTGACCAACTGAAAAGATAACGATAAAAGTTGGGAGAAAGAGATCCCTTGGACGATTCAATGCACAACTTTCATTGCAGCTCAATATACTGAATACATGCGGTTTGAACTAGATATTGACACTAGAAACCACAAGTATCAGAGCTTACACATTTTTGGGTCTTCTGATCAGTAATAAAGTAAGGAGAAATATAACCTCTGGCAAGCTTCATTCCTTCCACCACTTCCAATTCATTTTCCAACGTATTCCCATCCTGTAAAAATTCAGTATGATACGTAACCTACAACAAAAATGTTATCTCATGATAATGCACTGCAGAGAAAGGAAGTTTGCTCACAGCAACAGTAATGACTCCTTCCTTCCCAACTTTTTCCATTGCTCTCGCTATCAATTCTCCAATCTCGCGTTCGCCATTTGCAGAGATAGTGGCAACCTATTCACAACAGATTAGGGTGCACAAATCAATAGTGGAGGTAAAAACATAACATATGTATGCAAAGAGTGTCAAGACACACATGTAGATCCAGCAAGCACAATTAGCAATATGCATACATGGAGATATAAAAACATAAATGAACATTTCTTGAAAGTTTCAAATGGCAGAATTTTTTCAATTGGAAACTATATCCTAATATCTTATATTTGAACATGTGTTCACAGCCAAAGGAAGGACATAGAATAGTTAAGAAAAATAAAGAGCTTTCTTTCCATGATTATCGACCAATTTCTAGTCTACAAGTTAGAGACATAAGATTATTTCTTGATCAAATTTCTCTTAAGGAAAGGTAGTTTGTATTGAAGATGTACTACCTGTGTAATTTCTTCTGGCGTGCTTATCATTACTGCTCTCTTTTTCAAGTCAGAAACAACAGCATCAACAGCCATATTAATACCAGTACGCAAATCCATCACATTGACACCAGCAGCTACAGACTTGCAGCCCTCTGTGAGTATTGCCTGGGTCAGGACAGTTGCACATGTTGTACCTGCAACCAGGTAAGTAATACATTTGCCAAGGTGAGAACCCCCATATGACAAATGGCATGAGTTTAATGTTCCAATATCACGAATATATATTCTTCTTCTAGGTATGCATACAGCATACCACAAAGAACACAAAGAACAGACAATATACAGATGAAAAGATAGTGCAGTAAGAAGACCATGCCAAAGTCAGTTATCAAGTTTATAGTACCTATTTATAATTATAACATTCTTCATAACTAAAAATGGAATTGAAGTCCAACCTCAAAATTGTAAATTAAGGCACCATTGTATCCATCACAGTAAAGTTCTTTTCACCCTCAGAAAGGTTACTTTGAAAGTATAAGCACAAGTTTGACTGTTTGTTGCTCTTCTTTGAATTAAAAGAGGAAAAATGTGTTTTTGACACTTAGTAAGATAGAAACCTACACAATTTAAATAGTTTGTGTAGCATGCTAATAAACTTATGACGGACAGGTTTAATAAGGAATTACCATCTCCTGCAGCAGTGTTAGTAGCTTTTGCAACCTGCTTTACAAGGTCTGCACCAACATTCTTGGCCTTCTCCTTGAAATTGATGCTTTTGGCGACAGTGACACCATCCTTTGTTACCTTGGGATCTCCATAACTTTTCTCAATGATAACATTGCGACCCTATACCACCAATAATCTTAACAATTAAACAACTGGGAAAAATGACAATAATTAAGATAAATATATTAAACATGGAATCTACCGGATTAAAGAAAAGCTCTGTAGTTCAAAGCACTAGGCTGTCCTCCTAGAAACAGAAAACAACTATTCAACATGCATAATAGATTACTCTAGTCGGCAAAATCTATGTAGATTAAACTGGTAAAGATGGTATCTTTCTCTCATACTCATCTAGCTACCTAACGTGTGAAGTTAAAATGAATAGTGCATGAAAGTCCAATAATACCTTTGGTCCCATTGTAACTTTTACAGCTTCTGCTACCTCATTGACACCCTGCAGCATAGCTGCACGAGCTCCAACCCCAAAATTGATATCCTTTGCCACATAACTTCTATTGCATATAATCTTACCGCAAACCTATCCAATCGAAAAAGCATTAACCAAAATCAACAAATACCACATATAAAGAACAGAACAGAACGAAACAAAAATGAAATCAACCAACAAAAAAGCAGTTATTTAAGAATAACCATGAACTGAAATAACAGTGAAATAAATAAATAGAATATTGATTATTACCAGTTTTTTCGAAGCAGAAGAGCTGTTGATCCAGTATTAACGGGGAAAAAAGAAGAAGAAGAAGTTGCATTAGTGAGTGAGTCACTATGATCACAAATGTTGCTGTAATGTTCTGTAATTTAAGCGTATAGAGAAGAAAAAAAACATACCCAAATGATGAAGCTAATCTTGAAGCTATTCTGTACATTCTATTTGCTAATAGTACAAACTATTATTACACTCAACGCCGGGAGTCTCTGACCGGAAGATGTTTGCCTTCTTCTCAGTGCGAAAAAGCTCTGTCGGTGTCAGCAAAGCTCAGGGCTTTTGGTAGGGTTTTAGCGTCCGAATTACGGGTCGGGCTAGGGTTTATCCGTTTCCGTACCGTTAAGTTTAAAGAGGAAATTTCACCACGTAACCTTTAACTAGTTTTATTTAATTCGTGGCACAAAACTTTTGTTTTTGCTGTTTTCATTTTTATTTTAAAAGTGGTTAATTTTTGAAATGTTGGGTGAATATCAGTGTTTTTTGTACTTTTTTCTTTTTCATCTTTTTTTTTTAATTTTTTTATCTATTTATTATTTTTGAATGCATATTTAATTTATGTTAATTGTATGTGTTTATTTGATTTGTATATTTTAAATAATTTAATTTTATATTCTAAATAATAACTTTTTTTAATTTAAAACTTACTATTATTTAGAATATAAAAATTAAGCTAATTAAATAAAAAAATTACTCATAATCTTCAATAATTATTTTTTATAATTATTTAGAATTTAGAAATTAAACTAATTAAAGTAAAAATTACCCATAGTATTCAATAATTATTTTTTCAGTAAAAATAGCAAAAAATTATGAAATATATCAAATAAATTATTATTTTTATTATTGATACTAATAAAAG
>CATIWK010224345.1:0-20692 GCA_949634005.1 Mallotus japonicus
CCCCCCCCCCTTTTATTTAATAAATAAAAATACGGATCACAACATGGAGCGTGCTGGCCGATCCGTCTTCGGGGCTGTCTTTGCTCTACACCTCTTGCTCCCGAATTCTCTAAATAAATAATATTTATTTAATAAATTACTCTAAATAAATTCTCAAAACACTTAGAAAAATTATAAAAATTCAGAAATAATCAAAATAACCTTAAAAACGCTAAAATGACTAATTTTGATGCTCAAATAATATTCCAAATGAATTAAACCAATATATATGGAAATATATATATAATTTTCCCCATATTCATTCCGGGATTTTTATTTCAAAATCCGCAGGGAATTGGACTTCGGTTTAGTTACAAGAAATGATCACCACATTTTACTCTATTTATTAAAAATATCTCATAATTTTTCCGAGCTAGTACTGTTCATCACCGGAATCCAGGTAATACCTGATGGATTCTCACCGGAAAACACAATTTCAGACTCAACCATTTATACCAAAATATTCCTCACAAATTATAGAACGCATATGAACCCTCAAACACACCAAAATGCTTGTAGAATAAAGAGATCTAAAAATCAAAGGGAAAATACCTAAAAATTCGCCAAATATTCCACCGATATAGATCGAATGCAAGACCAGCATCTATAGACTCCTGAGATAGTGGGGAATGAAATAAAAATACTGGTCTTGACTGATTAGCAAAGAAATGAACGTTCCAACTTCACATACCTTGAGCAGAAATTTAAAATTAAAATCTGAAAATTTTCAGGCTGAATATGCTCAAATGGATGCCACCACTGCGTAGAGGACATCGATAAATGGTTGGGTACCAAATTTCAGGTCAATTGGAGCTCATTTGAATAGTGAACGGCTATGATGCACGTAAACTTTCCCGAATAGGCGTTTCCACGTTTCGGAAACGTTTCTGTTTCGAAAACTTCAAGAAACTCCTCGGAAATGTTTTGGGGCCGTTTCCGTAAATATGAAAAATTAGGAAACACGTTTCCAACTTGAAAAATGTATTCCTATAGTATTTTCCTAAATAAGAAAGGAGATAAATTAAAAAATAATTTTATATTTTTCTTAACTAAACAAAATAATTTCTATAATTATACTGTAGGCGGCGGGGTTTAGCGTGTGCCCAAGCATTAGTGACCACGGCACTGTGTCGGGCCTTCGGCCCATGTGAGAAATACGATATAGGTCAAGCCCACTCGGAGATGGAGTTGCCACCTGGATGAAAAGCCGGGACACACTTATACAACAATTGGATTCCGCGGAGGTTCCCAGAAGCCGTCATCAGAGAACGGGTTCGGAAACTGGGTATGAGCGTTCGAATGCTCACCCGACCTTGCGATCGGCCTCTGTTTGTGTTCGTGGTTTATTATCTTTTGATTATTCGATCGTTTCCTTTATTTACATGCGAATTGGATTGCCTTCAATCAATGATCGATTTTACATTAAGTTCAAGTTTGCACATTATCCGTATTCATGCATATTAGTCCCGTTGCTCACAGAAGTAAACTCAATATACAATCATGCATTCCAAATAAACGGGAGAGGGATTAGGGATTACATCACTTGGAATAAATAATACAATAATTCTACCTCTCAAGAACTATTTAATACAAATTAGTGATTAAAGAATCACTCTTAAGAATCCCTACAAAACAAATGTTCACCCTTTCCCACATGTCGGGAATTTGGTTGATTAGCTCACAAACAATAGATACAAACAAGGATTCGAACGACACACAAACATATACACAAAAAAAACATAAATAAACATGATACACTTACTCACATAACACAAGAAATTAATGACAACATGCACAAACACGTACGTCAAACATCATAGAATAAAGATTATAACATGCAGAGTATATACAGGAAACATGGCATTGTAAAACACGAAAAAGAGCATGCAAGTACCATACATGGAGATGGAATAGGGCATCCATTGCCCTGTTCAGGTGGAGATCGCCACTTGGCCTTCTGGCTGAGCGGCGATCGCCTGGTGACCAAGAGGCGACCGCCTCTTTAGGAGGCGGTCACCTCCTTAGATGGCGAATCAGTCTCATCAAGCGGCGATCGCCACTTGACACTTTGGCCGGATGATGATCGCCTCTTGAGGAGAGAAGATCGCCTCTTGAGGAGGCGGTCGCCTCCTCTACAGGGTGAACTAGACTAAGCAATTCAAAAAGTTAACTTCTAAGCTAAGAAAGCTACACATGCATGCATTCAAAGCTCTAAACCAGCCTAAAACTCCAATAAATCACATCAAGAACATGCTATATCACATAGGGATTACATTTAAAGCATGTAATAGCAAATATTTCAAGAAATGAACCAACTAAGACTTGATGCTTTGATATTTAAAGAACAAGTGAAGGGATTTACTGAAGTGAAGCTTTTCTTAAAATGATTGACCCTCAGAGATTGAATGAGCTTGATCTCAGCTCTGGTGCAAAAGATTCCATCTTCTCCCTTAAGAAATCCACTCCTAGCTTGGACTCTCTCCTCTTCTTCTCTAAGGAAACCCCTCTTCTTTGCCCCCTCAGAGCTCTTTTCTCTACTCTCTTCCTCTAGTTCGTTCTTTCTTCTCTCCAGAAAGCTCTCCCTCTCTCAAATTCATCCAAGTTTAAGTCTTCTAAAAGTCCTTTCGCCCTTCTTTTCTTTTCCCTCTTAAACCTCTCAATCAACCACCCATCACCTCCTCACCTTTTTCCCTTCCTTAAGCTCACTCTCCTCCACCCAAAACTCTCTCAAAAGACGGACTTTTACTTGCTGGAGTAGAGAGTTAGCTGTGGGGGACCCATTCCTCTCACCATTAAATGCTGCATTTAATGTAGCATGCAAGTGGTGACCCAAGAGGCGACCTTCTCTTCGAGGAGGCGATCGCCTCCTTGCCAAGGGGCGATCGCCCCTTGGCTAGGAGGCATCGCCTCTTGGGCCTAGGCCTACATGGGCCGGGCAGGTTCAGGGGCTAGGCTTGGGCTAAACTCTTCTAAATGGATTCTCAAGGGATTTTTGGGCTTACTCTTGCATTCTAATCTTGTTCTCATCATCGGGCTTGTTACGGGCCGGCTAAACCGAGCAACCATAGTCTGTCCCCTATTATGGGTCGACCGGATCGGGTGTCTATAGTTTGCCCCCTTGGATTTTTGAAAAACCGCATTCATGGATTCAAATTTTTCAAAAAAACAACATTCAACAAGACAAGCACAAACAAACACAAATAGATAAGAAAACAACAACATACCTGATTCCCGAGTGTCACTCGAGAAGCAAATTCTTTGAACTTTTCTGCAACTGCTATACTCGGGTTTTCATGGCCCGCTACCTCAATCTACCATCCAGACTCCTCTGGGAAACACGATACTCGGGTTTTCCTGGCTCGATATCTTGTTCTTTAGGGACATGATTCTCAGGTTTTCCTGGCCCGATACTCAACTTACTGGGGATTCTGACTCTTCAAGTTTTCCTGGAATAAACAGTTATTCAATGATCCAGACTTCGGGTTTTCCTGGCCCGCTACCTCAATCAACGATTCAGACTCCTCTGGGGAACACGATACTCGGGTTTTCCTGGCTCGATATCTAACTTACTAGGGATTCTAACTCTTTAAGTTTTCCTGGCCTGAACAGTTACTCCATGGGGATTTTGGTTCTTCAGGTTTTCCTGGCCCGAACAACCATTCAATGATCCAGACTTTGGGTTTTCCTGGCCCGAACAGTCTATAACTGGGGAATATCGGAAACTTATCAAGTCCGACTCACCACTTATGGGAAACTTTAATTGATACGGGAACTCGCTGTCATCTCTGGGTTTTCCTGGCCCTGACACTCCACTCAAATGATCTCGACTTCGGGTTTTCCTGGCCCGAACAGTCCTTCCATGATCGAGACCTCGGGGATACAAACCCGAACAGTCCCTGACTGGCATCCCTTCAATTTTAATACGGGCACTCGACGCTTTTACCCTAGGTTTCCATGCCCTGGAGGCAGTCCCTTTTTCCTGATACGGGATCTACGCCTGCTGCATCACCTTCGGGTTTTCCTGGCCCGAACAGACAGTCCCTTCAGTACTTTTGGTGTGGGAATCTCACGCCTTCAAACTTGGGTTCTCCTGGCCCGAGCGGCAGTCCCTAAACCCTGATGCTTCGACCAGATAATCATGTGTTGATGCTTCGATCAGACAAATACACAATTGATGCTTCGATCAGACAACTTCACAATTAACCGACTCTTTGATCAAACAACTTACGCCTAATATTTTGAAATTTATATAATAAACACATCATTTCGGGGCTTCGCCTGACCCAATAAACTGTTCGACCGTTTTGAAAGAAAACTTTTCAACTTCGTCACTAACATTTTTCGGGACTCACCCGACCAAACATTCGATTTTCAATAAAAACTTTCGGGACTCACCCGAAGCAAATCACATTCTTTCGTACCATTATTATCACTTTTCGCAAAAAATGATAAATATATATATATATATATTACTATAAATAGGGAAAACCTATTCACTTTCTTTTCTTTTCTTCCTTCTTTCTCTTTTCTTTCTCTCCTTCCCGCGCAAACCAAACTTTGAATATGGGTGATGACAGAACCCCTCTCCTTCCTGCATGGGATCGCGTTCCTCCTCCTGCCTGTGCACTACGGAATCTCGGGTTCACCAGAGGCGATACAGTTCCTCTTCTCGCGGATTTGAGGAGCCATATCTGCACTTCTGCCTGTGGAGAGGTTAGTACCTATTTTTTCTCATTTTTTCTGCAAAAATCCATGGGTTAGTGATAAAAACTATTTAATCAACACTTAGGATTAGAAATATGATCAAATGCATGATTGAAATCGAAAAAATGGAATAAAACCTGAGCCAGAAACGGTTATCACTCCGCAGAGGCGATTGCCTCTTCGAGGCGGCGATTGCCTCTTGCTAGGCAGCGATCGTCTCCTTCTACTATGGAGACGATCGTTTCCTGGTTAAGGGGGGAGGCGATCGCCTCTTCCAAGAGGCAATCGCCTCTTGACCAGTGAAGTACACATTCTGGTTCTGTTTTTCTGAGATTCAAAGCGTTTAAACCAATGTACACTAATTTAACTTCCCTGATTTCATCTTCCAAAATGACGTGATGACCATTAAAGGCGCCGGGAACTTTCATGGAGCTCGAGCCTTCTACAATAAGCTCACTGATGATCAAAAGGACCAGATTCAGGAGATCGATTTTAAGGACTTCGTCCTTTGCCTTGCCGACGAGCAGGGGTAGACAGACTACCACCCCCTGCATGCGCTGATGGAGAGGTGGTTCGACACCACGCATACCTTTCACTTGCCCTTCGGGGAGATAACTCTGGATCCCGTGTCCTTCGCCACCATCAAGAGGATTGCTTGTGCGGGTGATCCTATCCCCTTCGACGTGAGCTTCTATCAGATGTCCCTTGACAAGCTGGCCTATATTGAGCGTCTCCTAGGCATGGTACCCTAAATGAAAGGGACGCACACCTTCAAGCATGAGTCGATTCGGAGCTTTTACATCCGGGAGAGGGTCACAGCGATGGTCTCCCCTCAAGAGATTGACCAGGTGGTGCGAGCATTCTTGCTCTACCTGCTCGGCACCATGCTCTTTGCTGACACTGCCAGCCCACTGGACCTCCTATTTCTGATGTCTGTACGGGACCTGGATAGAGTGTCCTCATATGACTGGGGGAGTTGTGCTCTTGCTTATCTGTATAGGAGCATGGATGAGCTCTCGCGCGGGGCTAAGAGGTTCTGCGGCTTCTAGCACGCCGTCCTGGTAAGTTACATCTCACCATTTTCTTTTTTTATCCTTTCAGATCTATGCTTTCTGACACTTTACTTAACAATGTTTCTTTGACAGATCTGGGCCTTGGAGCTGGAGCTAGTCGTTGGAGTGACGCGGGTGGGGAATAATTATCCCGCCCTCAGTACGTGGGAAGCCAGCCGCATCTTGAAGAAGCACCTCACTAGAGTGCACATCCACCGCCAGCATCTAAACTCTCTAACGCATGAAGCGGTACCTGAAACATTTAGAATCACATTAGTAATCTCGTAAATTCATTTGACTTACCTGTTGGTTTCTTCATTTTTGCAGATCAAGAGTGACTTGTGGGGGTCTGAGGATAGATGGAATGCGGAGATGATGCGTTCTCGCCCCTTAGCTCAGAAGATGGTTCTTCTCTATGGACCTTATCATCGGGTCTAGTATCTCGGCGAGCGAGTCCTCAACTGGCATCGAGGTATTGGGGTGAGAAGAGTCCCCAAGTCTCCTCCCAGCAGCATGCTTTGGACTCACGAGCTAGAGGGCGTTGAGCTCGCTCAGGCGGTAGCCGGGGAGGCAGCTGTGGAGCATACCATTCAGCTTAAGAGCCGGTATCGGGAGTTCATTCAGACTCATTTATTGCTCTGAGTACCCTTGATGATTGGCTCCACTTCTCAGGTATACACTCAACCTTAACCTCGTTCTCTTCCAAACTTTTCATTTTCTGACATGGTTTCCTTGCTTATAGGCTGCAGCCACTGGACCTGAGCCTCGGACCAGGCCTACAGCACGGGAGAGACCCCTGCAGAGAGCTCGTACAGACGAGGGTGGAGCTGGTATCTCAGTTGGGACACCGCGGCCTGGGACTCCCACGGTTAGAGTTTCAGACCTAGTTGCGGGCCACCTTGATCATACTCCCGATCCTCTGATTCAGTGCTGGGTTCCTCCTGGAGAGATGTCCCGTCGGTTTTTGACTCTGGACGAGAGTCTTATACCCTCATCCTCCCCCGCTAGCACTAACTATGTAAGTCCACATTCCACCTGCTTCTTACATACTCCTTGACATATTCTTTAGCATTGCTGACTTACATTTCAATCCAGATTCCCTTGGAGCAGGGATATTACATGTACCGACTGATCGAGGCTCAAAGGGAATACCTGATGGAGGTTTTTGAGCAGTGGAGGGTAAGCAAGATTCTTTCCATATTCATATGTATGCATGATTAACTAACCTTTGAAATTGCTTTGCGCAGGATCGCGATGTGAGGCAGTATGAGAGGATTACACTTCTCGAGCGCCAGATGGAGGCTCTTCAGATGGATGAAGAAGATGATGAGGATGCTGAGGAGGCCGTTGGCAGAGGCGAGCAGCCCGCAGATGCTCCACGAGCTGGAGATGATACTGAGGAGGGTGAGGATTCAGACGGCACCGAGTAGGACTCTCCTTTAGCATAGGATATTCTGAACATTTTGCTCTTGCTATAGCAATACATTTTTATGTTGCAGCAGTTTATTTTGCACAGTTATATTTGCACTTTCTTTATATTGAATGTTTGCTAGCTTTTAATGCAACTGGTCACATATTTTATTGCCTTCCTTGAATGCTTTCATGTATATATTCATCAGACTGCTGAATTACCTGTCCTGCAGTCGAGAAAACCCTGTTTTACCCCTAAACTCTTGTCCATCGCCTGGTAAAGCGGCGATCGGCTCTTGGCTCCCTGGTGGAGAGGAGATCGCCTCTTGGATGGGGCGATCGCCTCCTTGCCCTCTCTACTAGCGTCTTTAAAGCCCTAATTCTGCAACTTCAGCCTTCATTTCCCCTCTTTCATCCTAAAACTCTATTTTCTCTCTCTAAGCATTTCCAGAACTCTGAAAATGACTGAAAGGAGTCTCAAGAAGCTACAACGAATCCTAAAGAGCCTAGATGGTGATTCATGGAACAAACTAACTCCTTTTCACTTGTTAATCCTCAAAACTTTGCATGCTAGGACGATCGATTTCCCTTTCCTTCATTCTGTAGCTCAGTTCTGGGATCCTCAGAAACACGTTTTCCGGTTCAACTCGATAGAATTATGCCCCCTTCCGGAAGAATTCGAAGCTATACTCGGTTTTAGTCTAGATTCTACTTGCCAACTTATAATTCCAAATCTTGGGGTTCCGGACCTCACTTTGTTCAATACCTGATGGCTCGAATGCTCAATCTTCCGCCTCAATCTTTATCTAGCTTAATTCTCGGTTCTGAGATCAAGTTAGAGTCCCTTCTCAAGATCATTCCCGGTGTAGATAGGGGAGAGATTCAATGGCCCAAAATGGTGGCCCTCTGCTTGTATGCTCAGTTTCTGCTAGTTTCCCCTTCTGGGAATTATGACTCCAAAGTCCTTCACATCCTGAGTCAAGTGGAAGCAGGTTACAACCCCTTTCCTCTCATTCTGGCGGAGACACTCAACGGGCTAGACAACTTTGCCTCAACTAGGAGGTTTTTTGGAAGTCCAATGCTGTTAGAGGTAAGTCATCTATTCTTGCCCCCACATTCTGTCATTTCGTCATTTTCGACATATCTGCTTATCATTCTTACAGATGTGGTTTCATGAGAAATTGGGACTGCTAGAACCTCCTCCAAATATTGCACGCTCCAGGGCTAAACACTGCAGGACTAGAAGACTGCATCCTGTCCCAGAGGATGTTTAAGGTTGGCTGTCCACATTCCCCGATACTCTAATCCGCTGGATGTGCCCGTGGTGGAGACTGTAGCACGTAACTCTCCATTCTTACACCTACTGTGTCCCTGTAGCTGGTCTCCATTTTGCCACTTTCTACAACCCGGCACGACTCTGCCGTCAGTACGGGCAGAAGCAAATGATTCCAGAGCTCGTGCATGAGTTTGAACCGGGTCCTCTTACCCAAAACTTCCTGGACAATCTAGTAGCTACTTGGCCTCGAAGAACCATTTAGAGAAACATCAACCTCAACGGAGATCCGTCCACAGATGATCAGTACAAGGCGTGGATTCAGTTACAATAGACAGAAACGGATGAGTTTATGAGAAGTCAGAGGACAAGAGAGTTGCAAGGAATGAATGTGCAAGATGCTCAACAAAAGAAAAGGAAGCACTATTTTCTTATGAATTAAGTCGTCTTTCCTTTTTTTTTCCTCGTGAAACATAGTTTCCTTTTACGGTTAAATAATTTGTAATAGACACTTAATGCAAATGTTTAACAATAACTGAAGCAATCTGTTTTATTTAAATTAAGCACAACATGCATATACATTTTGCTTCTGACATATCTCATGTCGTTAGGTGGCTTGCCCTTGCAAGTCTTCCAGCTAACTATTTTCTTTCTCTCACTCTCCTTTTACATGTCCCTAACTTTTGCTTGAATCACCTCTGTTCGAGGTTTTCAATCCAGCGGGACTTTTTACTTTTTTCCTTTTTTCCGTCTCTAACTTTTGCCTAGGTAGCCTCTTTGCGAGGTTTTCTCCCTAGCGAGACTTTCACAGAAAGTACTTATTCAGCTTGTCCAGGTTGATAGGCTCTCTGAATTCATTCCCTTCTAAGTTAGATAAAACAGCAGCTCCTTTAGATAACAACTTCTTCACCAAGAAAGGTCCTTCCCAATTCGGCTTGAATTTACCTCGTGGGTCATTCATGATCGACCTCGTGAGTTTTAGCACTAAAAATCCTTCTTTTAGCTTCCTTGGCTTTATCTTCTTGTTGTAAGCTCGAGCTATTCTTTTATGATATAGCTGTGAGTGGTACATAGCATTCATTTTTCTCTCATTTAGTAAGGTGAGTTATGCTAAACGACTTTCCACCCACTGATACTCGGGAATCTTCGACTCTAGGAGAACCCTCAGTGACTGAATCTCCACTTCTACTGGCAACATGGCTTCGCATCCATAGACCAATGAGTATGGAGTTACTCTTGTCGATGTTCTGGCAGTAGTCCGATAACCCCATAGTGCAAACTGCAGGTATTCTGACCAATCTCGATAACTTTCTAGCATCTTGGACAGGATCTTTTTCACATTCTTGTTTGCAGCCTCAACTGCGCCATTCACTTGTGGTCTGTAGGGAGACGATCTGTGATGTTCAATTTTATACTCTTCTAGTAGTGCAGCGATTTCAGCTCGAAACTGGACCCTATTATTAGTGACAACATGATGGGGTAATCCGTATCTGCAGATTATGTTCTTTTCAATGAATCTCACCATCCGTTTCGAACTGACAGTAGTGTAGGATTTTGCTTCAACCCACTTGGAGAAGTAATCGATCGCCACAATAATGTACCGATGGTCGTTTGATGCTTTCGGTCTTACTTCCCCTATAATATCGATTCCCCACACTGTAAACGGCCAAGGAGAAGTCATCCCTTGTAGTTCCATAGACGGCAAATGACTGACATCACCATAACCTTAATAATTGTGACATCTCTTCACAAACCTGACATAATCTATTTCCATTGTCATCCAGAAATAACCCTGTCGAGCTATTTTCTTTGCTAAGACTGTGCTGTTCATGTGTGGCCCGCATACTCCTTTGTGTACCGCTTCCACGAGTTTTCGAGCTTTATCCTTGTCAACACATCTCAAATGAACTCCAGTCGGCATTCTCTTGTACAATATCCCGTTGTAGCTGATAAACTGTCGGGACAACATTCTCAGCGACACTCTTTCTTTCCTTTCAGCATCCTCAGGGAACTGTCCCGTTTCCAGATATTGCTGTAAGTTGTAAAACCAAGGTCTTTCTGCGGCATCGACTGGCATGACCCTTACTTCCTCGTAACAAGGGATTCGGGACCTCATTAAGATTAAAGGTTTAACCTCCGGCTATTTTCCACTCTCCCACATAGATGCTAGAGTAGCTAGGGCGTCCGCCATCTGGTTCTCTTCCCTCAGTAGGTGGACAAACTTATACTGACTAAAGGATAGGGCAACAATCCCTAAATACTACCAATACAAGCGCAGTCTGTCTTCTTTTACTTCCCATTCTTTGGAGGCTTGCTTCACAACTAACATGGAATCTCCATATACAGTGATGTCTTCTGCCCTTGCACTATGCAATGCTTCCAGTCCGAAAATACAGGCTTTGTACTCTGCTTGATTATTCGTCACTTCGAACTTGAGTCTTTTCACCATTGGGATCATCTCTCCTTCTGGCGTGATTAGAATTACACCAATGCCTGCTCCCCGGTTATTCATCGCTCCATCGAAGTACATCTTCCTCCTTGCACTTCTATTACCCCCATATACTCATCAGGGAAATCCAACTCCCATTCTTGTTCATCAGATGCTGGGCTTTGAGCCAAAAAGTCTGCTACCGCTCTCCCTTTCACCACTTTCTTCGCCACGTAATCGATATCGAACTCGGTCAGCAGAACCAACCACCTAGCCAGCTTTCCTATAAGCGAAGGAGACTGTTGAAGATACCTCAGGGGGTCGTGTTTAGAAACTGCTTGTACACTGTAAGATTGGAAGTAGTGACGGAGTTTCTTCGTCACCCAGATCACAGCTCAACAAGTCTTTTCTACCAAGCTGTAGTTGGCTTCATACTCCAAAAGCTTCTTACTCAAGTAGTACACATCGTGTTCAACTTTCCCTTCACCTTCCTGAGCCAACATTGCCCTTATTGCATCCTCCTCGATTGCTAGATAAAGGATCAGGGACTTTCCAGGCTTTGGCAGCTGCAATACTGGAGGATTCATCAGGTACTCCTTAATAGCTTCAAAAGCTTGTTGGCACTTGTCATTCCAGATCACTGGCTGATTCTTCTTCAGGAGCCTAAAAATCGGTTTACAAACAGTTGTCAGCTTAGCTACGAACCTGCTGATATACTGTAATCGGCCGAGGAACCCTCTAACTTCCTTCTCATTCTTTGGCGCAGACATTTCTTTGATTGCCTTGACTTTGTCGGGGTCCACCTCTATACCCTTCTGGTTGACAATATGTCCTAGCAGTTTCCCAGACGTCACCCCGAAAATGCACTTCTTTGGGTTTAATCTGAGGTTGTACTTCTCTGCCCTTGCTAAGAATTTGTCTAGAGCTTCAAAATGACCTTCCTTGGTTGTAGACTTCACCATCATATCATCGACATATACCTCTATGGATCATGTCATGCAACAGAGCCGTGGCCATCCTCTGATAGGTAGCACCCACATTCTTCAACCCAAACGGCATAACTGTGTAGCAATAGATTCCCCATTCAGTGGTGAATGATGTTTTCAGCTTGTCTATTACTGCCATCATTATTTGATTGTACCCTAAAAATCCATCCATGAAAGAGTACATTGCACTTGAGGCTGCACTGTCAACAAGGGTGTCGATATATGGCAGTGGAAAGTCATCTTTCGGAAAAGCCTTGTTCAGGTCTCTGTAATCCACACACATCCTGACCCTTCCGTCCTTCTTGGGAACTGGGACTATGTTCGCTAACCACTGGGTGTCCTCTACCACTTCCAGGAATTTCACCTTCAGCTGCTTCTCGACTTCTTCTTTAACCAGCAGAGCCCATTCCGGCCTCAACCTTCTCTTCTTTTACTTGATTGGCGATATGTGAGGGTATGTAGGGATCCTGTGCTCAGCGATTTCCCTATCGATACCCGGCATGTCCTCGTACCCCCAAGCGAATACTTTCTGCCTCCTTCTTAATGTTTCTTTCATTTTCTCTTTCTCATCACTAGTTAAGTCATAAGCAAGTAGTATATTTTTAGGGTTATCAATTGTGCTTGAATTAAATAATTCAATTTGTATGGAACTAATGTCAAATATATGCATGAAATGATCATCACAAACAGAATAACCGTTAGGTAACACATCGCACAAATAAGCAAAATCAGACTTTATTACATTGACTTTAGAAGAAAACAGTTCATCAATTTCAAACAAAGAAGCAAAAGAAACATCATAGTCATCATAGAAAAGATCTATGATGGAATTTAAATCATAGGTTTCGAGGTCGAGCTCCTCATCCTGATCATCAGTGGTCTTCACTTCCGGAGCAGCCACGTCCTCCTTAGGTTCTTCATAAACCATTTTCAGCTCTTCCAGGAAGGCATCTGTAGTGTCAGTCCTCTTCACTCCTTTCATATGGTCAGCGAAGATTTCGAACCCCGGGATTATTTCTCCAGCCATCAGTAGAGGTTCAGGGGCTCCGTTGTAGGGATAACCGGTGCCCTACCTTACGAAAGTCTCACTCAGAGCTTTCCTCTCATACTCTGCTTCCTCTCTCTCAAGCTGATCCCAAATGTCGGGCTCCTCTTTAGGATCATTGCTTCCCTCATATCCTATTCCATACTGCAGAATCAGCACTTCATGCTCTACATGCCTTGTCACACCCTGCTGATTTTTTCCTAATCCTAAACCCGGAAAGAAGTCCATGTTCCTCATCATACTGATAACTTTCTCGCTCATTTCAGCCTTGTTGTATATCACACAGACTTCAAAGCTGGGACTGATAGGAATCTCTTTAGGCGCTAGCTTCAGAGTAGCTATAGCAGCTTCAGTTTCAGCAGAGATGGTGATAACCTTATCTTCGAGAGGGAATTTGATCTTCTGATGAAGAGTGGATGGCACACCACCTAACGGATGGAACCACGGCCTTCCTAGTAGAATAGCAAAGGTCGCAGGGATGTCGATCACATGAAGATCAACCCAAGCTTCAATAGGTCCTGTCTTGACCAATGCCCTGAAAATCCCTTCCATGGGCCTTCTCATGTCATCATAGGCTTTTATGACCACCTCAGAGGGTTTCAAGTCTTTCACATCCAATCCCAGCTTCAGCAAGATCTTCAACGGGCATACATTGATGGCTGATCCATTATCTAACATCACACAGCAGGTCATCTTCCCCTTTACTTCGGCTTTAATGAATAAAGCTCTGTGGTGGTCCCTTCCCTCTAGCGGAAGATCATCATCAGAAAACACAATGGTTCCTTGAGGAGTCTCTGTTAGTGAGCTAACCATTTGTTCCAGTGTGCACCCCATATAAATCTTCCTCTGATCAAGAGCTAAGACCAGTGCTTCTCTGTGGTCCCTGGAATGCATGAGCAGTTCCTACACACTAGTAATTATCTCCTCTTTCTTGGTCTTTCCTTCTGAGCTTTATGCTTCTTCCACTTGGCCTCAGCTGGTTCAACCTCTTCCTTTTTCTCTTCAACCTTTTCCAACTGGCTGACTCTCTTTATTTTCATCATCCCACAAGTCAATATGTCCCTCCCTTTCATCATCAGAGCTCCATATATCTAAGACACATACGGTCAGCTCTAGTGGTTGCTTAGTTTGGATTGGGGTTCTTGGTTTGGCTTTTGGTGGCTCGGGGTTGATGTCAACAAAAGAGTTGAAGACTTACTCTTCTGTCAGACTGGTACCGATCATCAGGATAGGGGCATCAAGTGGTGGGGCATTTCGATAATTAGGCAGAGGATTGTTTTGTGTGTTTGGTTTTCGGGTTTCTGGGTCTGTAATCTTACCTGCGTCGATCAGATCTTGAATCTCATGCCTCAGGCGAGTGCAATTGTCAGTGTCATGCCCTATAGCTTGGTGGAACTTGCAGAAGAGTTGGGTGTTGGCATTTGGTGGGGCCTGTTGTGGAGGTAGGGGTCGCAACATGTTCTTCTCAATGAGCTTCTCAAGCACTTTTGAGAG
This sequence comes from Mallotus japonicus, assembly GCA_949634005.1. Classification (NCBI taxonomy): domain Eukaryota; kingdom Viridiplantae; phylum Streptophyta; class Magnoliopsida; order Malpighiales; family Euphorbiaceae; genus Mallotus; species Mallotus japonicus. The sequence continues at coordinate 14,432 of CATIWK010224345.1, forward strand.
AGGCCGTCCCAGATTTGAAAACCTCCTAGGCTGTCTGACAGCATTGACCTGTGTGCTGCTACTCGATTGTCTGTCAGTATGAATCTGTATAGGGCTACTGGGCTGCCTAACTGTATTGATCTGCACGTTGCTGCTGGGACCAACCACATTCTTGTTCCCCAATGTTCCCCCGAAGAACCTCTTTTCCTGAGCTAACTCAAACTCTTTCTGTACTCCGAACCTGTACAGCTCCTTGAAGTTGCGAATTCCCAAGTCTGCCAACTTCTTAGACAGGGTTTGAACACATCCTTCTATTGCTATAATCAGCTGGTCTGCCTCAGCAAGTCTGTGTCTCATTTGACCCAACTTCTCTCTCCAGCGAGTCAGGTAGTCGGTGAAGGATTTATTATACCTCTGCCTTGTGTTCTGTAGATCTCTCAATGATACTTCTAGCTGAACATTCACACCGTACTGTTTCACAAATGCAGCACATAGCTCGCTCCAATCCAATTGAACACGTGAGTCCAAGGTATAGTACCATCAGATCGGTGCACCTTCAAGCGACATAGGGAACTGTTTGACAATCTGTGTGCTGGATAAGCCGGTGGCTTTCATGTATCTCACATATTACTTTAGGTGCAGATGCGGATCATCAGTTCCCGAGAACTTTTTCATGTTCAAAAATTTGAACTTTTGAGGCAGGGGATCCTCCTCCTCACTTAGGGTTAGATTGGTGTAGTCCATTAGAGTGGCCATGCCCTTCTCCTTCATCATAACTTGCATCTGGGCTACGGCTTTTGTCAGATCTCTAGCCCAACTAGGCTGCTCTCTTTCTTCTACCCGATCCACATTCCTTTGAACTACCGGGTCAGCCAAAACTGTCATATTATCCTCCTCTCTTTCCCTTATCGGGATCTCAACATCCAGGTCAATTGGAGCAGTTGGTTATGCAGGTTGATTCTCTCTGAACAGCTTAGTAATCTCCCCCATCATCTCTCTCATCATGGACCGGTTGTTAGCAACTAATTCTTCTTTCAACTGGGTTATTATCTCATCCTTCAACTGGGCCTTAAAAGCCTTTGGATCAAACCCACTTCCCATCTCTATCCCTTGACTTCTAACCAAACGACCGGAGGTAGAGCGAGTCCACACGGACGAGCTTGAAGGATCTATATCTGCAAGATCACGGGTCAGAATTTTATGCATGGCATGTATGCATGATATGCAGGCCGGTCCCTTACTCGGAGCAAAAGAAAATAAACACACCTATTTTACATATAGCACAGATAAACACAGATAACCAAAAATGCGATGACCTCCACCCTTATTCCTCTCTCACACGTATTCATTGGTGAGTTCCTCTTCCTAGGATTTTTGGCCTAGCTTCGATCATCAATAGGGGACATCAAAACTGACGTATGCAAGAACTCTTAAAATGGTGCAAACAAGTAATAGATCCTTTAAATAAATCCCCAGTCCATTCTCAACGAGTCAAACGTGACATTGGAGTCCAATTTGTGAAAATTTGTTCATGATGGACCAAAGGTGGGCGTAACAGGCCTAGTTTGGGATAACATCCATCTAAACAGGCTGAACACGGGCATGAAAGGCCCAATCTTACACAAGGCTCATTGACAACGGGCTTGAGTTTTATGTTAAGGATCCATCAGAGGCATACAACACATGCATAAGGGACATTCCTAACGGAAATTGCTAAGTCACTACATGAGCTTGAGTCGCAGGGCATTAGGCTTCGGCTCCCATGTCTATATACATCCATAAACGTCTCCCCACTCAAGGGTCTAACAACTCGAATAGTACGTGTCGTGAGTGATAATAACCAATATTCCTCGCCAGGTTTGAGTGAAACGTAGGCAGTAAAATATTGACTATTATCGGTTAATTCGGGACTGAAGTGCTCAATGTGTACAAAGGTGTAGTGAATGCAATTGGAATGCGAAAGAAACAAAGGGATAATTAAAAGATAACAAATCACAAACACTAGGAATCAGCTTCTCTATCCCCAGTGGAGTCGCCACTGTAGGCGGCAGGGTTTAGCGCGCGCCCAAGCGTTGGCAACCACGGCACTGTGTCGGGCCTTCGGCCCATGTGAGAAATACGATATAGGTCAAGCCTACTCGGAGATGGAGTTGCCACCCGGATGAAAAGCCGGGACATACTTATACGGCAACTGGATTCCACGGAGTTTCCCAGAAGCTGTCATCAGAGAACGGGTTCAGAAACTGGGTATGAGCATTCGAATGCTCACCCGACCTTGCGATCGGCCTCCATTTGTGTTCGTGGTTTATTATCTTTTGATTATTCGATCGTTTCCTTTATTTACATGCGAATTGGATTGCCTTCAATCAATGATTGATTTTACATTAAGTTCAAGTTTGCACATTATCCGTATTCATGCATATTAGTCCCGTTGCTTACAGAAGTAAACTCAATATACAATCATGCATTCCAAATAAACGGGAGAGGGATTAGGGATTATATCACTTGGAATAAACAATACAATAATTCCACCTCTCAAGAACTATTTAATACAAATTAGTGATTAAAGAATCACTCTTAAGAATCCCTACAAAACAAATGTTCACCCTTTCCCACATGTCAGGAATTTGGTTGATTAGCTCACAAACAATAGATACAAACAAGGATTCGAACGACACACAAACATATACACAAAAACACATAAATAAACATGATACACTTACTCATATAACACAAGAAATTAATGACAACATGCACAAACACGTACGTCAAACATCATAGAATAAAGATTATAACATGCAGAGTATAACATGCAGAGTATATACAGGAAACATGGCATTGTAAAACATGAAAAAAAGCATGCGAGTACCATATATGGAGATGGAACAGGGCATCCATCGCCCTGTTCAGGTGGCAATCGCCACTTGGCCTTCTAGCTGAGCGACGATCGCCTGGTGACCAAGAGGCGGCCGCCTCTTTAGGAGGCGGTCACCTCCTCAGATGGCGAATCAGTCTCATCAAGCGGCGATCGCCACTTGACACTCTGGTAGGATGATGATCGCCTCTTGAGGAGAGAAGATCGCCTCTTGAGGAGGCGGTCGCCTCCTCCACAGGGCGAACTAGACTAAGCAATTTAAAAAGTTAACTTTTAAGCTAAGAAAGCTACACATGCATGCATTCAGAGCTCTAAACCAGCCTAAAACTCCAATAAATCATATCAAGAACATGCTATATCACATAGGGATTACATTTAAAGCATGTAATAGCAAATATTACAAGAAATGAACCAACTAAGACTTGATGCTTTGATATTTATAGAATAAGTGAAGGGATTTACTGAAGTGAAGCTTTTCTTAAAATGATTGACCCTCAGAGATTGAATGAGCTTGATCTCAGCTCTGGTGCAAAAAATTCCTTCTTCTCCCTTAAGAAATCCACTCCTAGCTTGGACTCTCTCCTTTTCTTCTCTAAGGAAACCCCTCTTCTTTGCCCCTCAGAGCTCTTTTCTCTACTCTCTTCCTCTGGTTCGTTCTTTCTTCTCTCCAGAAAGCTCTCCCTCTCTTAAATTCATCTAAGTCTAAGTCTTCCAAAAGTCCTTTCTCCCTTCTTTTCATTTCCCTCTTAAACCTCTTAATCAACCACCCATCACCTCCTCACCTTTTTCTCTTCCCTAAGCTCACTCTCCTCCACCCAAAACTCTTTCAAAAGACAGACTTTTGCGTGCTGGAGCAGAGAGTTAGCTGTGGGGGACCCATTCCTCTCACCATTAAATGCTGCATTTAATGCAGTATGCAAGTGGTGGCCTAAGAGGCGACTGCCTCTTCGAGGAGGCGATCGCCTCCTTGCCAAGGGGCTATCGCCCCTTGGCCAGGAGGCATCGCCTCTTGGGCCTAGGCCTGCATGGGCCGGGCAGGTTCAGGGGCTAGGCTTGGGCTAAACTCTTCTAAATGGATTCTCAAGGGATTTTTGGGCTTTCTCTTGCATTCTAATCTTGTTCTCATCTTCGGGCTTGTTGCGGGCCGGCTAAACCGAGCAACCACAGTCCGTCCCCTATTACGAGCCGATCGGATCGGGTGTCTACATATACTATTACTTTATAGGATGGATAAAATTTTTCAAGATTTATATATATTTGTATATTTTAATATTTATTTATATACCCCTGTACTTTTATTATTTACACATTTCCCCCCACGTTTCCGTTTCCTATATTTTAAGAAATGAGGTTTCGCCATATTCGTTTCCACGTTTCCCCGTTTCCCCGTTTTTGTGCTACATAGGTGAATGGAGAAGAGGAAGAAGAAAGAGAAAGTAGGGACTAAACAAGATATTTGCCACCACACACCTCTCTTCTCCATGGCAGCCCGATCTCTGCAAATATATATTCTCACATGTCCATTTCCAGCAACTAGGAGCAACTCTAGAGCAACCCAAGTTAACCCAAAGTCAAATGACTAACTTAAGTTGATTTGGCAACTTTAATCAACCAAAAGCTACCACTTGCAACTAGTCATAAACAACTACAAAACAAGCCGCTATAATACTCACAAAGCAACCTCATTACCTCAAGCAACCTTCCTCAACCAAAACTTCAACAACTCAAAAACGACCACAAGGCAACCTCTAAATGACAACAAAACAACCTGAAAACGACCACAGAACAACCTAAAAACGACCAACTACATTGTACTTCCTTAACCTCTTTCAAAACAACCAAACCACTTAAAACAACTACAAGACAACTATAAACCAAATAAATAAACAACCATCAACCATTATCATCCCAAATCAACTTCCATAAACTCTTATATATATAAATATATTAATAAATATTCCTTATCCATTTAATTACCCAATTTCCACCAAAATCCACTTATATCAACCTTCTTCCATCAATAACCAAATCCACCACCAATTAACCTTAAAACAACCTAAATAAATAAATATATATTTCTTCCAAATCAACCCATTAACCAATAATAAACATCCATCAAACAAATCAACCAAAACAACCAACAATCATTCAAATAACCATCAACCTTTATATCTACACGCACACATATATTCTCATTATTCCCAAATTAACTTTCTCCACCATTAACCACTTACTCAACCTTCTCTACCATTTTTCATCTTCTCCACTTCACCCGATTACACTGATTCTTCTAATATTTTTTTTCTCGGGTATTACAATATAAAATATTTGACCAATTTATAATTTGTTTAACTTGATTCTCATAAGAATGAGAATTCATTCCTTACCTACATAAGAAGAATGAGTGATTTCCATTGATAAAAAAATTCATTCTCATTTAAAATTTTAATCACTAAACATTAGAAACTAGAATTATATATCCATTCTGGTTCTATTCCTATCCTTATTTTTATAAGAAACAAACCAACCTTAGAGGAAGGAAACATTATATGCACTCTTGTAAACTTTTCTAGTACTCCCAGTGCAACAACTGGTAGCTTTTCAATTGTGACCTCTCTTTTCCTTAAAAAAAAAATATTGTGACCTCTTTTTTTTTTTTATCATTAAATGACAATTTATATAAAGTAAATAATAACTTCTAAATTTTATTAATGATTTCTACTATTTGTTTTAGATAATTATAAAAATTTAATAAAAGCCAGAATAAATTTATCTTTTATGCTTTCACATTTAAAATAAAAATAGTTTATTAAACATAAAATTAAAACGTGTAATGGTTGAATTTTAATGACCAATGCATACATAAATTTCAACTGTAATTCATCACACTACTTAAAAATTTATTAAATTTTTCTTTCAAAAAAAAAATTCATTAAATTTTAAATCTAATTTCTTTATCAATAATAATAATAATAATAAAATTATTATTATTATTATTATAGGGTTGCCCACTTGGATATCCATGAGTCCATTATTATTATTATTATTAGACCAAATCCAAAAAAAACCAAAAAAATAAGTAGTGTTCTTTATATAATTAAATATACCAAAAACCAATTCAAAAATGGCGTTGACTTTAAAAACTAATTTCTCTAACTTTTATCTTTCAAATATATATCACTCCCCTTGTCACCCTGTTTTTTTGGATTTTTTTCCAGCGTTTTTTTACTTTTTACTAGTTTTTTCAACTTTTTTTTTTTCTTTATACTTATTTTCTCAACATTTTATTTTTTTTTTCAACATTTTTTTCTTTATAATATCTTCATCTATTTTTTTTCTCAATTTTTTTTCTCAACATTTTTTTCTAACATTTTTTTAATGTCTTCATTTTTTCTCAATGTTTTTTT
>CATIWK010224359.1:0-10912 GCA_949634005.1 Mallotus japonicus
GTGTCTGTATGTAATGTGTGACTATATCAAATCTTTTCCATTAATTATTCTTCTTCAGGTCCATTATACATACAAAGGCAGTAGATCTATTTTGTCCATATTGCTAAATGTTTTTATTTGTACCCTTTTTTTAATTAATGAAAAATCAAGGATCACTTCACAGCCAAAATCATTATTTGGCTATAATTAGGTTAAGAATAAAAGAAAATGCAAAGGCTTGACATAAAAGTCAAGGTCACCATTTTCATGTTTCCTAAAAAAAAAAAATTACTATATTAAAAAAATAATTATGATGTGTTTAAATTTTAAACATTAATATAATTAAAAAAATTAACCGCTCATTATATACATCTAATATAAATAATAATAATTGTTATAAAAATTTTATTTAAGATTTTTATTTCATATTATTAATCTAATAGTTTAAAGCGTCAATTAAGTATCGAATTTATATTTTATATGACTGAGTCATTATTTTAAAGAAAAGTGGGAGCATGAAGAGAGAAAAGTTACAATTTTGTCTGATTTAATGAGAAAAATTAGACAAATGGTTCATACAATGTGGGGTTTTGTTTTGTTGTCTAACAATTGGCCTCTAATTTAAGTTTCAAAGAACACCATCATGATCTTCAAAACCTTTTTATATTTCAACTTTTTTTTTTTTTGCTCTCAATTTCATTTGTCAAAATTAAATTTACTTATCCTTATCTTTATTTTTTGCTCATTTATTATGTTCAGTGATTTTATAATTGTAAACATTATAGAACAAGGTAACATAAGAAGCACTTTGCATTTTCTTTTGTCTATTTGTTGATGATAAAATATAGAGAATGTATGCACACAAACAATAAGATATCAAATCTCACACAAAGATTCTCAAATACCAAATAAAGTAAATTTGGGTTGGATCTCACTAATAATTATTAAGATTTATTAAGATTCCAAGGCATATTACTATATTAATGATTGATTAATAATTATTATTGATCTTCTTTTTCATATATTCAATATTCATTATTGTGAATTTTATAAAAAAGATATTAATTGAATGAGTGTTAATGTATTTATTATCATACATCAATAGTTTTATTATAAGATTTTTTTTAATTTAACTAATAATATTTAGAATAAATAAATAATTTAATTCAATTTGAATAGAATTATAAGAGCGAAAAATGTTTTTTAAATAATTAAGTTAATATGATTAAATATATTAAAATTTAAATTTAAAATATTATTTAAATAAAATCGCTCTTACGTGTTGTTAAGAAGAATAATAATAAAGCAAAAAAATAAAGGAAAAAAAAATTAATTTAGTGCCCCTTTTGGTAACCTTTTTACAAAATTAAGGAAGATCCTCTTTTCATGCCACGTCATTCGATCTTTGTCACTCTATGCACTCACTCACACAGGATTACTTTTAGTTTAGTTTAATTAGTTAAAAAATTTAATAATCTTTCATTTTTTTCTTTTTTCTTAAAATATTGTAATGACGAAATAGATAAAAAGACAAATTTGTCCACACCCAACCAGCACCATCACCTCCCGAATCCACCGTCAAAAGTGGAGGGACAGTATCGTCATTTCGTGAACCAAGAAAGAGAAACTAAGCAAAGAAATAGTTACTTGAAGTTAGTTTCTACTCCTACTTCCGTAACATTAATAATTATTTATTATTTTAATTAATTAATTAATTTTCTGCTCTGTTTGGCGCGTATATAAACAACCAACTCTGCAAAGAAGGAAGGAAGAAAGATCAAAGCAGCCAAAAAACCCAAAAACAAAACAAAACCAAACACTGTGTTCTGCGAGAGTGAAATAGATAAATAAATAAAACAATAAATTAAAATTAAAAAAAAAGAAAGCAAGATTTTATCTCACTACTTTCTCTCTCTCTAGAAGTGGCCCATTTGATCGGAGGGCTCAATTCGTTAACCGTCGGGGAGCGTTCTGTAACGATTTTTTTGGTTTTATTTTCATTTTGTTTAATTTCGGTCCGGTTCCGCGAATTTCGGGATGGACCGGTACGGTCGGACCCAGGAGGGCACGCAGTCCGATCCGTCACCGGAATGGACAGCTCCGGGAGCTGAAACGGGGCTTGAAGGTAAGTAGATATGAACCTGCATTCCATAATTTGAGGGGCGAAATGGTAATATGGTCGCTGATATTGTTGGTTTTATTTGTGTTGTTTAGGATTTTGTGATGATTTTGTTTTTGTCTTTGGTTTTGTTGGTTAATGTAGAGGGTGTTTGGCCGCTGGGATTTGGGGAAGAAGAAACTGGGTACCCGGAAAGACCTGAAGAACCCGATTGTATCCATTATTTAAAGACCGGGTATTGCCAGTATGGGGCGAAATGTAAATTCAATCACCCGCGTGACCGTGGCGCGGTAATTGCTCATTTTCTTTAACAGATTCATCTTCAGTTGGTGTTTTGAGTGATTCATTGATCATTGAATTGTTCTGTTGGGTTTGATTACGTTTGATCTCTGTTTTTTTTCTTTTTTCTTTAATGATTGAATTTGATTTAGTATGAATTGGCTAAATTTTGGAGAGTGTTAGTGTAATAAGATCTGTGATGATAAATTGTTTTGGTAAATTTTTGTTAGGTATTGGGAGCTGGAAGAGCTGGTGCCGGAGAGTTCCCAGAGCGAGTTGGCCAGCCAGTGTGCCAGGTACTTAAATTTGGAGGTGTTTGCGCTTGGGTTTTGTGTGAAATTTCACAATGTACATTAATTTTGCCTTATAATGGGAGGCTACTAGTTCGAGTTAGAATCAGAATTGTCGAAATTTGTTATTATTCATTTAGTCAGGTTTGAATGATGCAATGATGCTATTATTCATTTATTTACTGATAATGCTGTTTATTACTTGATTTGGTTGCAGTATTATATGCGAACAGGGTCATGCAAGTTTGGTGCTTCCTGCAAGTACCACCACCCTAAACAGGGAGGTGGTTCTGTTAGTCCTGTGTCATTAAATTATTATGGATACCCGTTACGTCCGGTTTGTATAATTTATGGAGTGATGTTTAATTTCTATAATTTTTTTTCTACATTGACCTCATGAGCTTAAAAAGTTTCTAATTGTCAACAGGGTGAAAAAGAATGTACATACTATGTAAAAACAGGGCAATGTAAATTTGGTGCAACGTGTAAATTTGATCATCCACAGCCAGCTAATTTTCATCTTCAAGTACAATCACCAGCTCCTCAAGTTGCACCTGTACCTGTTCCAGTACCTACGCCTGCATTATATCCCACTATGCAGTCTCCATCTGTTCCTTCCACTCAACAGTATGGATTAGTAGTTGCGAGGCCTCCTCTGCTGCCAGGCTCATATGTACAAGGTCCTTATGGTCCAATGTTTTTTTCCTCAGGTGTAGTTCCCTATCCGAGTTGGAATCCCTACGCGGTATGTAAATGAGAGCTTTCTTTATTTTGTAAAAGCTGGTTGAATTCATCTACTCTTTTCATTATCTTTCCTCCTGGTGCAGGCACCTGTAAGTCCAGTTGCATCCACTAGCACTCAGCCGGGAGTTGGATCAGGTGTATATGGGATAGCTCAGCTATCTCCTTTAGCACCTGCCTACACTGGAGCTTATCAACCCATGCCTTCTTCAATTGGTGCATCAGGAAGCAGCCAGAGGGAAAAGTCATCATTTCCAGAAAGACCTGGTCAGCCAGAATGTCAGTACTTCAGGAAAACTGGTGAATGTAAATTTGGATCCTCATGTAGATATCATCATCCACCAGAATTGATTGCACCAAAAACAAATGTCGTTCTTAGCCCCATTGGTCTCCCTTTACGTCCGGTGAGCTTCTTCTGAAGGTTGCTTTGCATTTTGTTTTTTATGCCTGGATATTGATTACTGTATCATGAAATTGTGAAATAAATTGAGCTTCTTGTGGATGTTATTTACTGCCTATTGCTTATCATAGGTGTTAATGTGGCATTTGAATCAGATGTATTCAGCTGTATGTATCTGCATGTGAATTTGTTTCCAGGATGTGAACATGCACTGCTGTTACAGATCTCTCTCTCCCTCTCCATCTTCTCCTTTCTCTGTTTTGCTCTCTTTCTCTCTCTCTCTCTTTACTGATAAATTTGGTTGAATGTTTTCTTACCTTTCTTTTTGTTAGATTCCCCCTTAGCCTATGGGAATTCTGGTGCATGTGAAGGTTGATACACATGCACACAGCTCTGCATCTATTAACACAACAGTAACATGAACGTGCACACTTCCTTTATGAATTTAGAGCTTGCCAGGGGTAGTGATCATGTAGTACCCACCTTTAGTGCATATGATGCTTCTTACCTTGCTAATGCATAATTAGTTTTCCTGCACAATATATGAAGGTTAAGACCACACACTTTGGAATGCACAGGATAAACTGTCCTTCAAATTGTATTTTGGATGTATGAACGGGTTAAGAATTTATGTTGCATATAAATTATAGATGGCCCCGTATAGTTTAGGTATCCCCATGAATTCAAGTAAAGATCAGCTCTCTGTTCCTCTGGTACATTTGGCTAGAATTGTGGTAACTAACATACAAATCTTTATTTGTTAAGAAACAGCAAATGGTAAGAAAGTTTTAGGAGTCATACAATAAGAGGGGAGTGTGATCTATCTTTTTCTTAAGATTTTTTCAACTTGTTCTTTGCCAGTTGTATGTACAGATTTGTTTCATTCTTGGTTAAAATTGTGTATTGGTTTATTATAAGGGAGTCTTTCCAATGTGTTGGAGTTATATGCAAGTATATGCTTCTGCAAGATAACTGTGAGTTATGCTACTTTGTTGATCGAAGTTGGGTTGGTTTCTCTTCCTTTGTTTTCATTGTTATTCTTATTCTATGTCTTCTCTTTTGCTTTTCCTTGCATGTTTTAGTTTAATTGGATCGTTTCCATGTTCTGATCATTATTACAGTCATTGATTTCTGTAAGGGTGCAATTTTTCTGTCATTGATTGAAAATGGGTGGCTTACTTTAGAGATTTTGGTTGGAGTGTTTCATCTTTCTCTCTGCTATATTTTTTAGGTCTGTTTCCACTAGAATTCATAAAGGTATGACGCATTTAACAAGTTTGGAGGTTATCCTTTCTGATAAGGCTATATTTATTGCAGCAACACTGCTTTTTAATTTCATATGAGTGAATGGAATTTTTATTTTTGGAAAAAAAAAAAAACTGTCAGTATTCAATTGGAGGAACGGGTTGTAGGTAAATTGGGACCGGCAATTTACTATCTGTTGTATGTCTTAAGAGACAATAAGAGTTCTAAGGCAAATAATCTTTGTTACCTCTCTCTCTCCCTTGTATTATCTATTATGATCAATGTGTCTATTTTAGTACTCTTCTATGGTTATGGAAGCCAACTAGAGAGGAATTTTCAATCGGAGTTTGTCTTATGACCAATGCTCATTTGTATACTTATTACTAATTTAGTTTGCTAGGATTCACATAGTTTTGAGACTTCAGTCTTAGGTTGAATTTGTTCCATGAAGTATTGTTTCAAAGTCATTATGTGGGAGCTGTCAGCAGAAGGGTGGAGTACATGCTATTGGTGTATTTGACTTGGAGAATTTGGACTCTCAGAACAGCTGTTATCTATTTTCCCCAGTCATCATGTCACTCTTGTGATTTTTTAACAATTCTCGTATCCCTTTATAAGTGACTGATTCAGATTAAACTGAAGATCTTATGGTGCCTTTTCCAGTTATAAAGATTCTAGTCATTGTCGATGTAAGATCATTTTCAAATGTCAGGTCATGACATTTTATATAATGTGGTTCTATGGGATTTTTAGAATGCGATAGAACAGATGTTCGTCTCATTCAAATACATTAGCATGATGTCATGGATCTGGGCCGTCTCTGGAGTTGATCAGTTCATCTATATGCTCCATACCAAAATGCCGTCTCCAACTCCAAAAGCATTTGAACTGCCTGTGAAATTATTCTTTTCGATTTTATGTTCGGCATTTTTCCTCCCTATCTGTTGCTTTTGGTCCAATGATCTGGTTATTTATTCTTTTTTTTTTCTTCTTGTATTCTCCATCGGTTTTTGTTGGTTTTGAAATGTCATCCATTAGCCAACGCATGTTTCAGTCTGTCTTTACTACGCACTATTTCATATGATATTATATGCACATGTTTGGTTGTAACTTGAGTCCCTTTTCACAGTGCTCTAATTGTGATGCATCTGATATTCCTTTATTTCATATCAGGGTGCACCGCAATGTACTCACTATATACAACGGGGACAATGCAAGTTTGGACCTGCATGCAAATTTGATCATCCAATGGGATCATTGAGTTACAGTCCATCTGCATCTTCTCTTTCTGATATGCCTGTTGCACCTTACCCTGTGGGCTCTTCAATTGGTACTCTTGCCCCATCATCCTCATCTTCTGAATTGCGGCCTGAACTCATTTCAGGGTCAAGCAAGGACTCCAGTTCAACCAGGATGTCTTCATCAATGAGCACGTCTAGCGGATTGGTGGGCTCGATTTTTTCACAGAGTGGCACAGTCCCCTATTCTGGTGTGCAACAATCTAGCCAGAGTTCTGGCCCTTCAGCTGGTAGCAGCACCAGTGGTGGTAGCAGCACAGAAGCTCGCAGCTCAAGCTAAGCAAAAGTATCAAACAACTTTTTGATCAAATTCAAGAAAACTTTTTCCTCTTTTCTTTTATTTTCTTTTTCAATCCTTCAGATAGGAGACTTCCATTTCTCAGTTATGATGGTTCCACTCTTCAGGTCTAGAACACGTTAGGTCCGATAATTTGAGTTCATATAATCATTTGGCCATTTCTTTTATTTTGAATAATCTATGGCCGGCGTCAAAATGTTCAGCAACAAACATATAGCCTTCCACCTTTCTTTTGAATAACCAACAAAGCTCTGCAGTCCCCCTAGGCAAATCTGATCCAGCCCCTATGTCTCCAGTTTCAGGAGTTTGTTGTGTCTATTTATTCTCCAACGCTTTCCAAAATTTTACAAAATCAGTCCTATAGCATTCTTCTTCATAAAGTCAGCTATCTGTTCATGTATTTTTATAGTTTTCTTTATAACTGGGAACAGGTCTCCAATTTGTCTAGAAAGGAATTTGAAGGTTTCCTTGTTCCCTCTCATTTTGTCTGGGGTTTATTGTGAAAAGAGAAGTAATTACAGAGACTCCGACTCAAAAGAAAAAAAAAAAAAAAGCAATTACAGAGATCAAAAAAGGAAGCACTCAAATGCGACCTTATATGTGATTAGGTACATAGTTATGTTGTGACAATTGAAATGCTTGACATTGTTATGGACAAATTTATTATGAAATACAAATATATGAAGAATCACTCTTGACTCTGTAATAATCTTTTTTTCACTTGCATTTCACAATTTAGTTTGCCATGGCTAGTGCTCAGCTACACGTGCATTGTCAGGTGAAAGTTTTAGCACAACATTGTATTTGCCTTGTAACAGCTGCCTGAACTTGCTTAGGGTGTGCACTAGTGTAAAAAAGAGACTCTTATCTGGTGAATGATCAACGGTAGTGGTGCTTGTCATGCTACTTTTGCCATGCAAACACCATCTAATCTAACTGGAGACTGTTATCTGAAGTACTGAATCCTTTTCTTTCCAGTTACCACATTGGTCAAAACCCATGTTCTGGAACCCCTTCTCTGCTGGTTAAAAAAAAGCTCTTCCTTGTTAAGTAGCAAGTGCAATGGGCCTAATCATGATTGAGACTTTTTGGGGATGCTAGCATTCTCTTCTTCTGATTGCTATAAGCCATTGAAATTTCAGAACTATGTAGGTCTGCAATATGCATAGGGCAGCTCAAATTCTCTGATGAAGTTCAGTTCTCTGTTACTGGATTTTTTTATATATTTTTCCAATTTTCTTTATGAGTTCCACCTCAACATTCCCAATGAGATTTGAATTACTGGAAAGTGATGGCTGTTTTCTGGGGATCTTTTTAACTGGAGCCTCAAGGATTATGGTCTTCTTCTAGCTATACTCTGCAGCTGTCAGCTAATATAGTCAATCTAGACCTGACCTCATTTCCCCTTTTTTGGCTGCACACAAGCCTTCTAAATCTACTCAAGAATAAATGTACTTATCAAGTAACTATTTCTGGCATTAAACTAAAATACCAATGATAAAGGTTCCAACAATCTGGTTAGTATATAACATAGTTGGACTACTAAGAAATGCCTATGCTAATAATTGTCTGAGATAATTTTAGCCTACATTAGATTAAGTAGATGGGGAACCTATCTAGTCGTGGCTCCTTAAAAGTCTTGTAGGCATGCATGGTCCCTCCTGCCCAGCTTTTGCATTCAATTGTTCGGAGTTGGGACCAAAAGAAAGAAAAAAAAATGTGAGAAAGGGGATGGACATATGAACCTATTTTATGAATAATCCTTGTTTCCATATCAATATCCTATACTTGTCACTGCTTAACTATTCATCCACTGCTCAAGTGTAAAATAGTAAAAATATTTAGGTAATATTTTCATGTTGCCGCTTGACATAAATAATATCGTTACGCTTCACGAAATAATTTTTTTTTTGGTTGCTCTATACCCGTGGAGCACCACAAAAACTATAAGGGGAGTGTAAAATTAAAAAAAATTATTATTTTCCTGCTGCACATGTATTACGATCCAAAATATTTATAAGGTACTTATTATAAGTAAATGGTCTAATAGCCACTTTCTTTTAAATCATAAGATATAGAATTCAAATTATAAATATTGATTTATAAAATTAATTTTAAATTAGATAACTACCTTTATCGTATAGTTCATCAGTAAGTGAAATACGCGCAATAACAAGTTGTTTCCTCTATTCAAAGTTCAAATCCAACAAATCTTAATAGCTACCTCATTCTCAAACAACTATATACAATTAAATTCATTTTGAAGACTACTTCGATATTATTGAACCAAACCATATCATTTGAATGAAAGAACACAGAGAAAAGCAATGTAGTAGTAAATTACAGCAGCTAGCAAGCATTGATGATTAATGCATAGAGTGATGAAGTTATTGTCATATGCGTCATCCACTATTAAGTGAGGTTAGAATTGTCGTAAAAAGATGAGGCAAATAGCCGTAAAGAGACACACCAAGCAGTCAATATATATATATATATTTGGCGTATCTAATAATTAGCAAAGATCATAAGCAACACTTTCTGCCCTTGAAACAAGCAAACTTTTGATCTTTTTGGATCTCATAAGATAAGACCTAGGCATGCATACACATTGCTCACATGTCTCTAATTACAGTAAAAGGGATCAATTTGCAAAAGCAACTAAAAAGAAAAAACAAAGTGCATGAAAAATGAAAATAAATATAAATATGATAAAATTCAGTGCATATGCACCACATTAATTAAGCCCTACTACTGAGATCAAAAGAGTGAATAGCCAAAGTCTACAGTATTGTCACCATAAGGAGGATATGATGGAGTGCAAGACACTACAGATGATGAAGAAGCAGTAGTAGCTTGAGACATTGACCCATAACTAGGATCACTATTATTGCTAGGATATTGCAAGCCTTCCATGCATGCATCCACTCCCATTAACGGGTTGTGATTGATAATTGCAGAAAGCTCATCAGAGTTCATTAACTCCCATGACTGCTGTTGATGAGCTCCCCAGATGAACCCATTGACGAGTTCATCAGAGCAGTTAAAGTTTGCAGAAGGGTTATTGAAGGGTTTAGTTGATGAACTTCCAGTATCTTGAGGGAATGCATAAGTACAACTAAAATGTGATTGGTCCTCATTAATGGAGAATGAGTTTTGAACTTTTGGAGCTTTCGACTTGTTGGTGGGATTGGAAGGTGGCCTTAGGCAGCCGTCAGGAACAATGCAGCCTAAGTAGCCGGAGTTAGAATGATCATCCTGAGAAAAGAAGAAACTGGAATGATCATATGGATCAGTCGAACTTTCAGCAGCAGATGTGTCACTACTTGATTGGTTGGTGGAATTATCATTCTGGGGACAAGTCTGGAGATTATGGGCAGGGGTGGTATTCTGGCTAGTGGGTTGTTGTTGGTGCTGCTGCTGTTGTTTATTACCTTGAATACTGCTAGTGAGAAACTGAGTGGGTGGCAAGAAAGCTTGAACATCAAATGGAGTAACAAGCGAGTGAAAGGCACCATTATCAGTGTATATAAAGTTAGTTCTTGCTTGAGTACCTTTCATAGAAAGGGCAGCCCTATCATAAGCAAGAGCTGCTTCTTGAGCAGTATCAAAAGTACCAAGCCAATGTCTTTCTTTAGTTGTAGGATCCCTAATTTCAGCAGCATATCTACCCCAAGGTCTCCTTCTCACACCAAGAAACCTTCCTGGTTCTGGCTGCTTTCTTCTTCCTCTCCTTTCACCAGATTGAGAAGGAGATGTGTTTCTTTGAATAAGAGCAAAACCACCATGGATGCTAACTGGTTCATATAAGGGTACATTATCGAAAGCTTTTGAGGTGGACATTATTGCTATAATAAGTGTATAAATGATGATAAAGAAGAATGAAAAAAGGGCACCCAAGTTAAGGAAATTAAAAGATAAAAGAAGAGAGAATGATTTGTGGGTGCTATAGAAGGAATGGGATGTGAGTGAGTGAGTGAGTAGGTTTAGAGAAAGTGAAGTGTAGAGATTTTGTTAAGGAATATGTGAAGAAGGTATAGAGATAGGGAAGTCTTTTTAAAGACAGTGATTTGATCATGGAGAGAAAGAAAGGGACACTACTGTGACCTCTGTAATAGATGTCATCTTTGGAATTGGAAGACCATGCTCCCTTTTCCACCTACTTTCAAATATTTTTTCCTCAATTCCTTCCTTGTAACCCAATATAAAAGTGACCATATATCTCTGTTAACTAAAGTTTTCAAATCCAAAAATATAATAAAAAAA
>CATIWK010224394.1:0-17569 GCA_949634005.1 Mallotus japonicus
GAAGGAGATAAGAAAGAAGAAGTGGATGAGGAATGAATGACATTACCTGGAGAGTCCAAGGAACTTGGAATACTTTGAATTACTTGCAGCCACGGTTGAGGAGGCATGGGGACTGCCGAACCATCCATATTTTGCATACTATTAACGATTTTATTAAATGGAAAAAAATGTTCATCAAATTCAACATGGCGCCAAAAATACACACTGTTTAGAACGAAAGGCAAATTTAGTTTTATTGTAAGGCCTTAAAAGCGGGTAAATAGCATAGCCAAAAATTCTAAGAAAATGACAATCAGGTGCAGTTTTGTATAATTGTTGATAAGGAATTTTAAAATTAAGAGAACTTGTGGGCAAACGATTTATTAAAAATACTACTATTTCAAAAGCAAATTCCCAGAATCTGAAAGGCGCACCACAATGTCCTAAAAGAGCAAGTCCAATATCAACAATACTGAAAATTTTTCTCTCAGCCGTACCATTTTTTTCATGTGTGTGTGGACAAGTAATACGATGAAAAATTCCTTGTTCTTTAAAAAAAGTATGTAAAGGACGATACTCACCACCCCAATCAGAGTTAAAAGATTTTATTTTCAAATCAAATTGTTTTTCTACCAATTTTTGAAATTGTTTAAAAACAATAGGCACTTCACTTTTACATTTAAGAGGAAAAATCCAAGTAAATAAGGAATAGTCATCAATGAAAAACACAAAATATTTATACCCAGAAAAAGAATTCATAGGCGCAAGGCCCCAAACATTAGAATGAACTAATTGTAAAGGATGAGTACTACGGTGATAAGTTAAATTAAGAGACACACAGTGAAGCTTTCCTAAGTAACATGCTTCACAGTTATTAGAAATTGGTTTATTTAACGAACATGGCAATTGAAAACTATTAACTAATTTTTTAACAGTAGAAAAATTAGGATGGCCTAGTCGAGCATGCCAATCCTCCAGATTTGCTATATAGACAGCAGGATCCAATCGTTTGTCTTTGTCGTGCTTGCCTTGCAATCTATATAAACTAAGTTCACTTGTCCCCCGAAGTAGTGTCTTCTTGGTGACCTGATCTTTGACACAACAATAATCATCATGAAATTGAAAAAACATTTGTTGTCTCGACACAGTTTATGAACAGATAATAATGGCTTTTTAATGGAAGGGATATGTAAAACATTTTTTAACAATAATGATTTGGAAGGGGAGGATAAGAAGGCATTACTAACATGGGAAATAGGAAGTCCATAACCATTGCCAACAAGTAATTTTTCCTTACCTTTATATTCACTGAAGGAGCTCAAAGATTGCAAGTCAGGAGTTACATGATGAGTAGCTCCTGTGTCTGGATACCACGGGGATGAGGAAGCAATAGATGGTGATGAAAGAATACCCGGATTGGAAGTGATCTCAGTCAGATTGGATTGGAAACCATTACCCATATCATTGTTGTTTCTTGTATTTGCCGAATAAGTAGTCCTTTGTCGAGGAGTAAATTGAGAATCAAATCGCCTTCGGCAGGTCAAGGCTGAATGGTTACTGAATCCGCAGATTTGACAAGGTCCAGAAGAGGTGTTGTTGTAGCCTCGTCGACCACCACGCGACGCTTGTCTGCCTCGGTTCTGGGTAAACCGAGAATTGCTGTGAAATTGAGAATGAGTTGTGCGTTGGAGAAGGTTGGCAGTAGGCAATTGGGGTTGCTGAGATTTTAGCAACAATTCGTATGCCACCAATTGACCATGAAGGTCATTAAACGAGAGCTCATCTGTGCGTTGTTGTAATGCTCCAATAACTCCATTGTATTCAGCACCGAGTTTGCGAAAGACAATTGCATTAAATTCTGAAGGAAGGATGGGCTGTCCAGCAAGTGTCAAGGAGTCGGCAAGTGCTTTTGCTTGATAGAGATATTGAGAGACAGACTTGTCTTCTTTGGATAGGTTGTGCAACTCAATGTGAATTTGAGTCTTCTGTGCATGGCTGATAACGCCATACGCAGTTGCCAAAGCTCTCCAGACTTCGGCTGCAGAATTTAACCCAATAAGTTGGGGATACACTTCTTCAGATATAGATGAAAGAAGCCAAGAAAATAGGAGCTGATCCTTATTAAACCAGATGGTGTATGCTGGATTAATGATAACCTGTTCAGTGGTGGAATCAACAATCTCCTTTAATGGTGGTAATTCTGTCCCATTAATAATTCCATGTAAATTGTAATAATTCAGCAAGGGTGTAAACTGTAGTTTCCATGGAATATAGTTCTTAGAAGTTAGCTTTATTGAAAAAGAGTGATGAACATGGGTGGAGGAGGAAGGTGAAAACAGAGAGGGAGAAGGTACTGTAGCAGAACCAGTTATGGCGGAAGGAGAGGAAGAAGAAGAAAGAGAAGTTGAAGAGGGACTGGACGTTGTCATGGTTGATGCTCTGATACCAAGTCAAACGATATGAAATAGTTCAACCTTATATTTCTCAATAATCAGTACAGCCTTATATACAGAGTACAACATGAGAGATTGGTACAAGAGATAAGTATATGAATACAAGATGACTATGAACTGCATACAACGTAATGGACACAAAGACTATGACTGAGATGAGATAGCTCGACAGTTTGTATAAAATAAATAAATTGTCTAAAATAGTCATTTTATATACTAATCACAACAGCTTACATACATTTTATCAAACACTCTTACAAAACAGCTATCAGTTAACAGCCACCAGCTAACAGCTATCAGTTAACAGCCACCAGCTAACAGCTATCAGATATCAGCTATCAGCTGATAGAAATAACTAAATCAAACAGGCCCTAAATGTTAACCTAATGTGTAATATTTTACATTTTAACTAATTAATTGTTTGCAATAAGATAAATACACTCATGAATTAAATTTTTTAGAGTTAATTTTCAATATATATTTAAATTATAAAATAAAATTCTTGTAGGTAACTTTTTATAGTTATCTTATCTTATATGTTCAAATTATAAAATTATAAAAATTAAAATAAAATTTATAAAAAATAGTACTATTATTAGATGTAATCTATTTAATATAATATAAAAATATACATTTTTTTTATTATGAATATGTTAAATATTGATTTTAAATATATAAATTAAAAATTATATAAATTTCCAAATTTTAATTTTATTCTAAACTGTTTAAAAAATCTCTAATTGTTTTGAATTTTTATTACAACGGAGATTTAAATTTTTAGAGTTGGGTTTAGAATTTTTTTTTTTAATTCTTCAACTTTTAAGCCAGATCCCATGCACAGCCTGAACTATTATAAAAATTTGTTTTTTTTAATGTAATGATAATTCTAAATTTTGTAATAAAAAAAGTCAAAATATGGAAGTAATCGGCAAATATTATTTGGACACTCAAATTCAAAAGTGATTTTGCTCCTTTGTCTCATGAAAAGGAGCTCTCATTAAAATCACAAGCCACCTGAGAAAATAAAATACTCACTTACAAAAAAAATAAAAATTATAATTTCTACACATTAAATTACTCAATTTTTTTTAAAAATATTTAAAAATTAAAATTAATAATATAAAATTTTTAATTTAGTAAAAATTAAAAAATACATAAATTATAAAATTAGCAAACTCAATGAAAGTTTTTTTTTTAATTTGCTTTCAGATTATTTTTTTAAACTCTCATGTAATTTATTCTGCCATTGAATACCAAACCAAACATTGAAAAAATCGCTTGATATTAAAAGTAATAATCTCAGATATGAATAAGAAATTTTCCGCTTGATATAGGTCCAAACATCCAATTGGTTACCCCATTTAAAAAAAAAATCTAGTATTTACTTAAAATCAAAGCAATTATTATTATTATTTTTTTTAACTTGAGAGGGAGAAGGCATCAATCAGATACTTAACCTGTACATATAATGTCAATACACTACTTTTTTTTTTTGGAAATTATGTCAATAAACTATTCATTTTTATGTAAATCAAAACAACTAATTAACATTCACCAAAATAAAAAAGAAAAAAAATATTGTCAGTGAGGGAGTAATAAGTGGTAACTCTTCTTTAAGGACATTTTAAGTTGCAGGTTCGATTCCTACTATAGTCAATTTAAAGGCGAGGTTTACCCCCTGTTATACAGTTCAACAAAATTTAGGTCATATGATATCCTATTAAAAAAAAAAAAACATTTCATTTTGAACATTTCTAAAATGCACTATTTCCATCTTTCAAATGCTTTTGTTTTTTTTTAATTTAATCAAATAATTATACAATAGAGCTTCTTACATTCTTAGTCACTTGAAATAACATTGGCATATTAGTCACTTATGATGCCAAATTTACAAGATTGAAGATTTTAATATTTGACATTACTCTTGTTTCAAATAAATAAAATATATAACTAATAACCATTAGATCAGCTGGTAGAGATATTTTCATTTAAATGATATTTTGAATTCGAATTATAATATACATAGTGATTTTAAATTAACTAGTTTTTTTCTCACGTGCAATGCACGTGGTTAAAATATTTATTAAATATATAATTTATTTTAATTTTTAAATATAAAATACACAAATTATTATAATATGAATTGAGTAAATCGTCAATACTAAATAATATGTAATATTAATAATAATTCATATAAGACATATATTACATTATAAGAGTCATTATAAAAAAATGAATACTAATATAATGATAATTGTTTAAAAATATTCACATATTTTATAATAGGGATTCTTATATGAAAAAAATAAAACATATGATATAATTATAGAATAATATAAAAAATAATGTTATATTTGGAAGAGTAATATTATTTATCTATAATATAATTAAAATAAATTTATAAATTTGTAATAAATATTATTTGTAATAAAATAAATTAAAAATTAAAATATTTAGCTTATATGAAATTTAAATAATTAATCACATAATTTTGTTGACATTATCTAAAGGATAAGAATTTTTAAAGTTTATTGCTTAAAAATAATTATATTTTGTTAGTCACTTACATGTAAAATATATCTATACTATATATAAATCTTATGAAATAAATTATTCTTATTTATCAATAAATAAAATTTTTAATTTTTATAGTTTTATAATTTTCTAATTACTTTGATATGTATTAAAAATTGTGTACAATTATATAAATTAAACTAATAATAAAATTATTAATTTTAACTATTATTCATGATTCATATATACACAAAATGTAGTGCATTATAAATATGAATTTTTGTAAAATATTGATAATGAATCTTATAATATTTAATAGTTTATGTATATAAAAGAAATTATTTTATTTTAATTTAAGTCTGTTTGATTTTTAAATATAA
Source organism: Mallotus japonicus (assembly GCA_949634005.1). Classification (NCBI taxonomy): domain Eukaryota; kingdom Viridiplantae; phylum Streptophyta; class Magnoliopsida; order Malpighiales; family Euphorbiaceae; genus Mallotus; species Mallotus japonicus. Next base: position 5,327 of record CATIWK010224394.1, read on the forward strand.
AATTTTAAATTTTAAATACAAACTAATACTATATTCATAAATTTCAAAATTTTTCAAAACTAAATCAATACTATTTTTGTTAATACATAAAATTATATATCCTTTTTCGTCCAAAAAAAAGTTTTTCCCCTATTCACACTTTTATATATATGATGATATGTTTTTATCTTTTGTTTGTCAAATTATACTACTTATTTCTTTTTTATCAAAATTTTTATTAAAAATATTACTAAATTGTTAAAAAAAATGGCACATATAATGAAGCGTAACAAAAATAAATAAATAAATAAAAATCTATAATTCATTAAAAATTTCACTATTTTATTATTTTTTGATAATAAGATAATTTACTTTTATTAATATGATGAGGGGAAAAACCAGTTGGGAAGATTTCAAGTGATGAAAAAACCCCTCTCTAGAACTATAAACAAAACTAGTAGGAGTTTATGAACAACGAAAACGTAACGAATTGAAAAACAAACAAACAAAATCAGAAACAACAAATCAAACCCAAGAAAATAAACTAGAAAACAGCAACCATAAAAAGATCGAAACAAAGCGAGTTGTGATATCAAAAGAAAAAGAAGAGAGGATGTCAACATCGCTGCCGTTGCCTGTTGGACCAACAACGAATAGCAAATTAGCAATTGAAGAGGAAAGTAAATCAGTTGCTGTGTACATGAAATGAGGTGTGGTTGCTGCCATCCAATTAAGCTGCTATCCTGAGAAAAATGAGCTTCTGCAAACGTGTGAAAGAAGGACAGACAGCAGAGAAAATTACTTCATTGCGATGTAACCAAATGGACCAGCTGACGGCATAGAAAAGGGAAGTCCAAAACCTTTGCTGAAATTTTCCTTTTACAAGAGATCCCACTGCTGAAAAATCCAAATTAGATGGTTTGGCATTTCTGAAGAGATTCCCCACCAATTCAAGAAAAAGTTTCATAGCTGTTGGGCAAAAACGCATAGGACCAGCAAATGATTAGCATCTTCCCTGAAATTCCCGCAAAAAGGGCAATGATTTTGCGAGAGAGGGCACAAGTTCAAGTCAAAAAGACGATCCCTGGTAGGTAATTGATTCAACATTGCAAACCAAAGGAAAAGTTCAACTTTTGCTAGGACCAAATTGAGCCACACGTTAGGTAAGATAATAGTATCAGCTAAACGAAGTCTTTGCACAAAAGCAACTATTTTATTATTTGCCTTATTTATTTTACAATATCATATCATTTGTCCCTGCTAATTCACTCAACAAAGAGGAAAAATTGTATGATTATATATATATATATATGTGTGTGTGTTACAAGATTATTCAGTTGGGATTGGATCGACTATTAATGAGGTCAAACGATCTCTAGTTATACCAACTGATGTTCCAATACCATCTCCATGTTGAAAGATGCATAGAGCAGTTCGTGCCATATTCAGTGACAAGTCCACAAAAAATTTTGGAATTGCACACTTGCTCCTCTCTTCATTAAGTTTCTTCCAAGAATGGCTTATCAAACCCTTTATGTGCTCTTTTGCTTCTTCCTCTGATGCATCTTTTTCAATCATGTAGCACTGGATTGCTTTGCTCACATCACCTCTCGCTCTCTGCCTGTTTAAGGACCCCCCACAAAATAAAATCTATAGTTTAATACATGTATCAGCTAAAGTAAGCTTAGATGTACTGAGTAATAATAAATTCATTATCCTCTTTTATATGCTCACCGTAAAGGTTCCTAAATCATCCTGAAACAATTATTTGATATATTTTTTTTATTTAAAATTAATAAAATAAATATCTTAAGTATTTTAAAAAATTAATTAAAAACATCCACTTTTAATAATTATTTTAAAAAATTTATTTTTATTATATAATAAAAATTTATTTATTAGGTCAAATGTGTATATTAAAATTAATAAAAGTTGTCCAATGTCAATAAAAGTCATAAAAAGTTTTTCAAAATAAAGTTTATAAAAGTTATTAACAAATTCATAAACCTCATAAAATATCTTCAAAAATAAAGTCTATAAAAATAATTAAACTCTATAAAAATTATTTATTCAAAAAAGTCTATAAATATCTATAAAAGTTCTAATTAAATACACCCTAATTAGTCTTGTGTTTAACATATTTTTTTTAAAAAAATGCACCCTTATTAAATTTAAATAAACATATAAAAGACAGACATATGTCGTGAACTCACCACGAAATTGACACCTCCTTCAATAGGAATAGCAGTCTGTTTGTACGAGCCAAGTTGTAGTAGGGCAGTAGGACACACACCACGAAATTTGACACCTTCCTTTAATAGGACCGGCAATATATATATATATGAAATTGTCATGGTGATAATGGATACAAAGGAAAACGTGAATCATTTTGAGAGAAATAATTTTTTTTTTTTTTAAAAAAAGTACCGTTTGAAATGATCATGTTCATATCTCTATATTCAGAAGTGAGCCTTTCGTCGATTGGGTGGATTTTGGTATGATTTCTGACTAAACTGAATATACAGATATGAACATGGTCATTTCAAACGGTACTTCAAAAAAAAAAATTATTTCTCTTAATATTTTTTTTGGTAATAAAAAAAAATATTGAGAGAAATAATTTTTTTTAAAAAAAGTACCGTTTGAAATGGGTTTTGGTACGATTTCTGACTAAACTGAATTAATTAAATTTTTAAATATAAATTGAATCAAATCAAACAAAATTATGATTAAGTTCAGCTCATAAAAATTGACATTGTAAAATAAGTAAACCGAACTGATGATCTAAATCATCAGTTCGGTTTTTAGTTCAGTTCATTTAATAGTTTTATCATTTGATTAGTTTAGTTATTTTGGTTAATTGAGTTTTTTAAGTATAAAATTAAATCGAACTAAATAAAATTTCAGTTCAATTCAGTTCATAAAATTAAAAATATAAAATAAAGTCGATTCAAATTTCAGTTCAATTCATTCGAAGTCTTGCTCACCCCATAATTGTATAACAAATGCAAGGATCATTTATTCAGCATTGAACATGAACTAAGCTATATTTGACTCGTTTGGCATGTGAGCTAACTAAGATACATGAACTTGTTTCAGTAGACCCTCAACTAATCATGAATTTGTATTTTGTAAGGTTTTTGTATATATATATATATATATATATATATATTAAAATAAATAATTAAATAATTTTAATAAATTAAACTACAACTTAATCAAATATAAAAATAAAAATTTAAAAAGTTATTGTAATAGTTTTATTTTATTTTTTATTGAGTGTTTATATATTTTTAATACATATAGTAGTAATAATAATAATAATTGAATAAATAAATAGAAAGAAATAAAAAAAATAGAAATATTTTAGTTAGAATAAATAAAAGACATAATTTTTATGCAAAGAAAGAGTAATGCTTTAGATGCAATAGAATTGAAGTGTTTTATATAGAATAGAACATGTATATTTTAAAATAACATTTTTTTTTATATATCTTTTAGAAAATATTATGAATTTTAATAATTCAACACATAAATTTTAGAAGTAAATGTTAAATTATGAGGAGAAATATTTGTTAAATTTTGAGATTAATAATTATGGCATATTAAAATGATGTTTATAAACAGGCAATTATATAATAAATTAGCGGCATAACATCTTTTTTGCCCCCTGCACTTTTATTGTTTTTGAGATTTACCCCTTGCACTTTTATTTGTGCATATTGAGTTCCTAAACTTTTATTTCAGTTCACATTGAGTCCCTGAAAATATAGTGTGAGGACTCAATGTGGACAAATAACTTATTTTATTTTTCGACATTGAGTCCCCATTAAGGACTCAATGTATGCCCAAAAAATAGTGTGAGGACTCAATGTAAACAAATAAAAGTACAGAATGTAAACAAATAAAAGTACAAGGGAGAAATCCAAAATAAAATAAAAGTACAGGGAGAAAATTGGTGTTATGCCTAAATTAGCTTATGGGGTTTATCTAGTACGGCTCTAAAATAGTTAAGATTCGTATGGTTACTGAATCACTGAATAATAAAATATTTAACGTAAAGAAAAAAGAATTAAGTTTTAAAATGAAGTATTTGAGAATTACCTACGAGTTGTAGATGATTTCTAAAGGGATATTAGATTGGTTTGACTAGTGAGTATTTCTTGGAAAAAAAATGAATGACTTCGATAGTTATATGAAAGAGAAATTCATGGAACCAATTTTTTTTAGTGAAATGAATACACCTTAAAAAAAAGTGAGAACATAAATATTTTCTTCGATGCTCTTATAGATTCAATAACAACTTTAAAGAAGTTTGTGGGTTAAATATATCAATATTACTTAAACTTTTACTTTGTTATAGTTTAGATATTAATTTTCAGTTTATTTCTTTTTAATTATCAAATTTTTATTTAAATTTCACCGATAAGACATTTAATAAAATTTTAATAACGAAAAAATATTTTAAAAATATTCCTAATGTTATCTTCTCTACATCAATTAATTAATATAAGATTGAATATTTATGTAGTGAGCAAACTTTGAATTTATTTTAATTTGCATACTCAATTTTAATTTAGTACTAAGTGTTCTATTTAACTTCTTTTTTACATAAACACAAAATTTAGTAAATTTATCCATTTAACTTGATTTTATCATTAATCTTTATAGTTTTATAATTTTTGAAGTTTAAGAGTACATATTTTAAATATACTTGCTTAATTAAATTTAATTTTTTTTGAAAATCATATATATTAATATTATAATGTTTTGAGATATAAAATATATCTAAATTATATATATTAGAAGTATTAAGGAAGTTATATATTTACATTATTAGAATAAATTAATTACTTATATAAATAGGATTAATTAAGTTATAATTTTAATTTAAATAGAAATTTTGATAGAAAAAATATAAATTGAAATTGAGTGTCCAAATTGAAATAAAAATTAAAATTTGTTGAACACATATGCATTAATCCTATATTATTTTAAGGCTTATTGGTGGGAAAAATCCAAATATTTATGGCATTTTACAATTTTATCCCAACTTTTTAATTATGGTAAAAATATCATGATTTATCAAATGTTTGACAATTTTAATACAAATCATTATTTGGTCAAAATTAGATTAAAATGTCGATGTGGTATCATGTAAAATTTCAAATTTACCCATCTTAATTTTCTAATCCAAAATCCAAATGTTTGAAAATTTTGACAATTTTATCCTAACTTTAAATTTTGATAAAATATTTTAATTTTTTCGATTTATTTAATTTTCACAAATTTAAAATTAAATAAAAAACACAAACATAATAATAAAAAAAATCAAATTTACTATTGAAAAATTGTTAAATTTATAAAGGCATATTGGCGCCAAAAATCACAACTTTTTTTACCTTTTGCAAATTTATACTAAACTTTAAATTCTAGCAAATCTAACCCAATTTGACAAATTATTTGCAATTTTAGCACAATTGTAGTTTGATCAATATATGACATCTAAGGTGAAGTAGCTAATCTCTATTTTTATGAATTTCACATCTATATATATCATCTAAATACTAATTATAATAGTTTGTTAAACTTCAAGCTCAATAATTTTAAAAAATACAAAATGGGAATGAAAATTTTTTTAATTTGTAAATACCATATTCATCTCTTTTTTTTTTTTTTACCTATTTTAAGTCTTCATATGAATGTTAGACTATAATAATAGATGTTAGCTACTTCATCTCAAATGTCACATATGTATTTTATTTATTAATTTAAGATCAAATCATAATTAATCTAAAATTGCAAATAATATGTTGAATTGTGCTAAAATTATAATTGATATGTCAAATTGGGCTAGTTTTGCTAAGTTTAAAAGTTTAATATAAATATACAAAAGGTCAAAAAAATTGTGATTTTTTATAGCAATAGTCCATTTATAAATGATTATCATTATAATAATTTGAAAAAAATTATTACTCTTAATAATTTAAATTTTTTATGTATTTCATAATAATTGAAAGTAATAAAAATATATATAACTTTTAAATGAAAAGTTTAAAAGTTTAATACTATGTGTATATATATGAATGATTTGGAAATGCAAGTTTATTATTTTTCACAATTCCTTTACTATTAACTAGGAATATGGTATTATAGACAATTAAAATGTTTAAAATAGGAAACAACTAATTAATGAAAGAAAAAACATAGGTTTTTAATAAGGAAATGTTTAACAAAAGTAACTAGATATTTTAACCATTAGATGAATTATAATTAATGGTTGAGATTTTGTGTAATATATGTATATATATATTGAAATTTTATTAAAACAACAGTAATTAATAAATTTTAAAATGTATCACATTTGAATTTATTTTTTAATTATTACGTCAACACTTTTTATTTAATTTTAATCACAAATTTTTAAATTAAAATATTTTTAAAAATTTGAGAATTGCATAAAATTGTTAAGATCCTAAATGTTTGGATTTTTTTTTTTTTATGCCAATAGACTTTTATAGAATTTATAATACAAAGTGTAGATTTGACATTTTATTTGTTCAAAAAAAAAAAGTCAGTATCTCTTATTTAATTTTAACAAAATACCTATTTATGTATCAAAATAGAGACTCCAATGCTATAAATGTTTGGATTTTTGCCACCAATAAATCTTATTTTAAATAAGATAAAAAGATAATACGGTGAATATTTTTGAAATATTTTTTCAGTCACCACATCATCAAAACTCAGCTAAATAAATGATCAATAAAATTTAAATAAAAATTTAATAACAAAAAAATAAAAAATAAAGTGAAAATTTTGAATACCACGAATACATTTAATAACCTCAAATTTGTGAAACAAACAATATGACTAAATTATATAGAGATTCAGTCTGAAAATATTCCCGTAAAACTTTCATTCAAGAGATAAGTCAAGTATTTTGAAAATTGAGCCCAAGATACGATTTTTTTTTTTTTTTACCAAATAAAATATATCGTTAATAATAAAACACCATTATTGGAATGAAAGCACACCAAGATATGAACTCGTGCAGCATCAATTTTCTCAAAAACCAAAAAACTCCACAAATGTCGGTTGGATGTGCTTGTAATGATAACTGTTTTGGATTGTAATTTGATTTAATGTATTTAATTGATTCTACTAGTAATTGTGAGTTAGTTGTAATTTGATGTGATATAATTTATGCAAAAAATATTGTTCAACAAAAATTACTGTAAAAAATTGTCTCTAGACAATAGTCATTGTATCTCTTGTAAAAAAAAAAAAAAGTACATTTCATAAATAACAAGTGAAAAGTAATTATTTCTCAAGAGACTTATTAATATGATGATAAAATGTATCTCTCAAAAAAAAAAAATGAGGATAAAATGAAAGTAAAAAAAATTTAAGGTGATGATGAAATGAAATTATTCACGTTGCATACGACATATTTCATTATTTAAAATTTTATTAGGGAGTGTGAGCGTTTAGCTAGTTGTCTAGTTTTAAATTGAAATTATGTGTTCAAGTATGGGTGAGCATTCGATCGGTTCAATTGATTTTAGGACTTTTTTATTGAACTGAATCAAATTAAAACCGAATCAAATTAAAAATCGAATTGAAAAACTAAAATTTTTACCAATCAAACTGAATAGTTATAAATATTGATTATTTTAATTTTTTATTAAATTATTATACTATTGTAAAAATTTTAAAAATATAAATAATATTCCATTTCATTCGGCTATTTGGATTAACCAAATTTTAAATATTGATTCTGTTCATAAAAATTAAAAATATAGAACAAACAAACCTAACCGATTAGTTTGATTTTTAACTCGATACGTTTGAAAGCCCTGCACACTTGTGTCTCCAAGGCTTTCATAGGATTGGAAAAAAAAAAAAAAAAAAAATGCGGTAGAGCACCAAGTTGTGGTTTCCTTCAAAGATCACAACAACTCGTACAAATGTTTGACAATATCACTTCACTTTGTTGCTAAGCTGAGTGCCCTCAATAATTTCATAATTGAACTTGGACAATACATGAAGATTTTTTTTTTTTTAACTAGTTTTAGGTCGAACACAAATTACAATTATATATTATTTATATATTTATTATAGGGTTATTTGCAAAAAAAATCATGACTTTTAGTGGTTCTTGCAATTTTAACCAAACATTTCAATTTTGGCAAAATAAAACACTAATTTACAATCTTTGGCAATTTGAATCACTGACTACAATTCCGGTTAACTTCTGTCTGCCTGTCAGGCCATTGTTGGGTCTACCTTCCACAATGGACCTTCTACTAGAGTTTGTTGTGTGTTGGTTAACCCAACAATGGTCTGACAGACAGGCAGAAGTTAACCAGAATTGTGATCGGTGATTCGAATTGCCAAAGATTGTAAATTAGTGTTTTATTTTGTCAAAATTGAAATGTTTGGTTAAAATTGCAAAAACTACTAAAAGTCATGATTTTTTTTACAAATAACCCTTTATTATATCATATTACCTATCAAATTATTTATCCTATTAACTATTAGGAATAACAACATTGTTAGTCCTATAAATTATATCGTTTTTCAATTAAGTCCTATAATTTTTTTTTTTTTTACAATCAAGTTCTATAAGTTTTAAAAAGGTTTTTCCATTATTTCTATCTGTCAGTCAAAGCAGTTTTCCATTAATCAACCTTTAAAATCAAAACTTTTTTTACAATTTTGTCCTAAAACTATATAAAAAAAAAATTATTTTGATATTTTAAATAAATAATATTTTAATTTTTATTTGTGACTTCTTTTGTTACTTAACTTTCATAATAACTATATAACTCATTAAAATAATTTTAAAAATAAAAATAAAAATAAAAATAAAAATAAAAATTATATTTTTTCTTAAATTATTAGTTATATTGAGAATGATAAATAAAACTAATTATATATATTTAATTATTTGTAAATATATAATTTCAATTAATATATCATAAATGAATAAATATTTTTTATAAAGATAAAACTCATTTAATTTTTTCAATATTATAATTTGTGTTATATTTTAAAAAAATTTTAAACTATCAAATTTGAGTTAGTCAAATTTTTAAAAAATATTTCTTTAAATTAGGCTATTTTATAATAAACATTTGAATAATGAATTAAGTTAACATATTCTTATTATAATTTTAATTGTTATAATAAAAATCATTAATTTACGATAAAATAGAAAAAAATTTTATATTTTGCCTTAAATTAATTATATTTTATAATAAAACATAAAATTATTAATTAAAATATGTTATTCTTCAATTTTTTTTTTTTTTGTAAAATAGTCTAATTTAAAGAAATATTTTTAAACTTGTCTAGTTAAGATACAATTGACTTAAATTTTATTTAAAATATAACATAAATTATAATATTGACAAAACTAATTGAGCATATCCAAGTATAAAAAAATATTTATTCATTTAAGATATATTAATTAAAATTTATATTTTTAAAATAATAAAAATACTTAATTAATTTTATTTATCAATGTTAATAAAAATAATAATTTAAGAAAAAACATTTTTAATTTTAAATTTTTTGAAATTATTATAGTGAATTATATAGTTATAATAAAATAAGTCATAAATAAATAAATAAAATATTATTTATTTAAAATATCAAAAATGATAATTTTTTTTTTTAGTTTCAGGACTAAAATGTAAAAAAAATTTGATTTTGAAGGTTGACTAACAGAAAATTGATTTGACTAACGGATAGGATTAATGGAAAGTTTTTTTAAAATTCATAGAACTTGATTGTAAAAAAAAAAATTCACTATAATAATTAAATTGATCATATGCAATGAAATAACACAAATATTGTAAATTAATGAGATTTTTATTTATTTATTATTTATTTTTTTGTTTTATATATTTATTTAAATAACTCATAATTTTATATAAAAAATGATAACATATGAGATTTTTTAAAAATCATAATTCAAAAAAAAAGTTTATTAATGTGTTAAAAATAATCATGATTAGATGTTTAATTTTTTAAGTTAAAAAGTACAATAAATGTTACCTAATTGTGCTACATGTCAAATTCATAGTAAAAAGTTCATAATCCTATGTGTTGAATTGAGTTCACCCAAAAATTTCTCGTTCATGAACCCAACATAGAAGTTTATAATGGCGAAAGAATAAGCTACACGTGTAATGGTGTACGCTGTACGGGTTTTAATTTTTTGGTTATGATCTGTCTGGCTCTGGCCTTTCATCGCCAGCTAAAAACACACATATGGTTAAAAAGTCAATTTCTTTGTAGTAGTAATAGGTTTTCTAAGAGCATCTCTAATAGTACTATTTATTTTAAAGAGCATCTTAAGGAATTTTTAAATATAAAGAGTGAAGAAATTTGTACAACTCTAATAGACTCTTTATATTTTTAATCTTCATTTTGCTTTATCCAATAAATATTAATGCTTAATCTTTTTCTTCTTTATTTTTTACAAGATTTCCCTTTATTTATTTAATTTTTTTCTTCCATTTGATGAAAGAGAAAATTATTTTCAATAAATAGATAAACATCAATTAATATTCTGCATGGGGAATTGAAATATTTTATAGTAGAGAGTGAGGTTTGCCTCTCTACATGTAGAGAGTCAAACCAACTCTCTACTCTAAAACAAAAATATAGAGAGTGTATTGAAGACCATTTTTTTTTTAGTTTTACTCTTTAAAATAAAGAATTTTACTTAAATAAAGAGCCTATTGGAGATGCTCTAAGACTCTGGCAAATCAAACTCATCACTCATTTCTAACATGAAATTGGGGTGCCCCTAATTCACTAAGGAGTCGTTTAATTCATATCGGAATCAAAATTAAAATTAGAATAAAAGGGAATTAAAAATGAAATAAAAATTTTAATAAAGTATTTAATTTATAGGAAAATCAAAATTGAAACCAATCTTATTTATATATAAAAATACATTAAATAATAATTATTATAAATTTATATATTTTATTTCATTTCCTCAAAAAGTATTATATTTCACAAATTTTAATAATATAAGACAATATTTAAAATTTTAACTATTTTATAATTAATTTGATTTTATTTCATGAGAATAAAAAACCATTCTTATAAGGAAAATGAATAATTCTCATTAATGGAAGAATTTATTATCATTTCTATATAAAATTTTGATCAACCAAACATTAAAAATTAAAATCGATCATTCTAATTTTAATTTTTATTTTTATTTTTACGAATAGTCTACCATCTTCGTTAGACCAAAACCAAAGCTTAGTACGAAAAGCCTATTAAGAATCCACGGGCCTCGAGAGTGTTGGCCCACACACACACATATGGACTTATAAATGGAGTTGAGTTCATGTAACACAAAACCAATTGGCTTGTGTTAAGGCCCAATCTACACCACTTATAAGCCCTTGATTATTTTGTAAGTTTTCAATGTAGGATATATTCTCCAACACTCCCCCTCAAGTGCAACTGAGATTTGACAGTTGACACTTGAAACCCATATATATATATATATATATAATTGAAAGGCAGCGGCAACACTGGACCGGGCCACTGGGACTGGACATCCAGACGGACAACCGAAAAATTAAGAAACTGGGCCAGACCCGCTCTGATACCATATTAAGAATCCACAGGTCTCGAGAGTGTTGGCCCACACACACACATGTGGACTTATAAATGGAGTTGAGCCCGTGTAATACAAAACTAATTGGCTTGTGTTAAGGCCCAATCTACACCACTTATAAGCCTTTGATTATTTTGTAAGTTTTCAATGTGGGATATATTCTCCAACAATACATTTATTTTGTAAGTTTTGGCTTGTGTTGCTCATGTTGGTACAATACATTTAGCAGAAAAGCTTACTCTGCATAATGTATTACATGTGCCGCAATTTGTTTTTAACTTGATTTCTGCCAGCCAATGAATCAAAACTTCCAATTGTTTTCTTGTGATTTTATCGTTTCAATGTTATATCCAGGACATTCACAGCTTGAAGACGATTGGTACAGCTAAGGAAGAGAGAGGTCTTGTAATAACTCGTATTTTATTAAATAAAATTTTAAATTTTATTTCGGGATTTGCAGTGTTAATAAAATTTTTATAATTATTATTAATTTGTGAAATTTCATTAAACTTAAGACTTATTCTTAATTTTATTATTTTATTTTAGAGAATATCGGCAGCGGGAACTACCGATAATAGGCGAACTCGGAACCGTCAGCCGGCTCGCTCCAA
>CATIWK010224395.1:0-12879 GCA_949634005.1 Mallotus japonicus
ACAAGATTACAACAGTGAATTGTGGTTCAACATCAAGACTGATAACTACTACATCAGACCCATACTTCATTAGGTAACTAGTTCCTAGAAACAAGGATGATCTCTACTTTTTATCTACTAAAGTAAGACCATACCTACAGCTGTATATTACAACAAAAAATAAACAAAATAACATTGCTCAAGTATCAGACAAAGTCTCAATTCTGTCAACATGAACTATTTCTTGATAAAGTGGATGAACAAGATTTTGTTGCCAAAGCTGCAAACTTAAACTTACCTGTGTATGCTGTGATTGAAGATGATGGGAAGGACATTCCTCCTGATTTCATAACACTTCAAATTCATTCTTTGTTTTTGATTACTGCTGAGCACCGACAAGCTTCTTTTTCGGGCTCTGCTCGAGGACTTTCTCGGGCTTATGTGGAAAGTCTTTGCAAGCTGCAATCACTCGTGGTGTTGGATTTGGATGGTGAGATAGAGTGCTTGCATGATGAAATAGGAAGCTTGGTTTATCTGAAATATTTAGGCTTGTTTTGGTCATATCTTGATGACCTTCCAAAGACCATAAGTAATCTTCAACAACTACAAACTTTGGATGTATCAGGGAGTAGGCATCTACGAAATCTACCAATAGAGATTTTGAATCTTCAACAGTTGAGGCATCTTACAATGTCCCACTACACTAACGATGGTGAAATTAGAGTTCCAAGGGAGTTCAGAAGAATGGTGAATCTTCAAACATGTGATGGTGTGTATGCTGGAGATGGCATTGCTAGTGAACTGGGTGCTCTAGTTCAACTGAAAAAACTTGGTGTTAAGCGTGTCTCTGAAGATCATGCCAGTGAACTAGCTGCAGCCATCATGAAGATGTCAAAACTTGTCTCTTTGTCATTAGAAGCAGAAGGAAGCCATTTTTCCAATTCGCAGCTTCTTCCTGAAATGGAACAATTTTCTCCTCCACCTCTTCTTCAGGAGCTTAGTTTAACTGGTGGACTAGTTGAAATTCCTGACTGGATTGCCTCCATGGAAAATCTCACCACTCTGTCACTGTCCTGCTCACGGCTTCTGGAGAACCCAACTTCGGTCCTTCAGTCTCTGCCAAAATTAAAACATCTTGGCCTATGGGGAGCCTATGACGTAAAATTCATTGGCAAAGAATTCTGTGAAGCAGGTGGTTTCCCCAAGCTAGAAACTCTGTCAATCGCATCTAACTCTCTAGTGGAGTGGTCTGAGATTGTAGAAGGAGCTTTTCCAAGTTTAAGGTGTCTCAACTTTCGTAATTGTGTGAAACTGAGGTTTCTTCCTGAAGGGCTACAGAACATTTCTACACTTCAAAAATTGATTTTGCAGCCTGCGTATACTGACATTGTCAGTCGCTTAATTGGTGAAGAGAATTACAAGATTAAGCACATTTCAGAATTTTTTGCTTTTGCATTATAAGCCTTTGGCCTTTGCTTCACTTGTTTGATTCACAAATATCATCTCAGCATTAAGTTGAATACTAAAATAAATTTTTGTTGTATTGTTCAATAGCAAGTGGCAAATCAGCTTATATGTTAAATTTTTGGAGATGATCTTTTCCAAGCCGGTTATGGTATAGAACATTCATGACTTTAAGTGCTAGCAGAACGTTGCTCTGTTGTTGAAGTTATTGGAAATTTCAAATCCTGTCACCGCTTGATATGTTTTTAAACAAATTTAAAGGTGCCACAACTGTATATCTATAAAAGCGTAGCTGAAAATTGAAATGAAACCTAGAACCTCCTGATGGATGAATCGATCTAAGACTCCAATGTCATCCTCGGGGTTCTTAACATAAACCTATAGCTAGTTCAAGCCTTCTTCAGAATCAAGCCTTTTTTTTTGTTTTTTCCCCTTATCCTGTCAGGTCTAGCCTTGAATTGCAGATAGCCTCTCCGGGAATTGGTTAAACGCTTCTTCTCGACTGAGCATGCTAATCCTGAGATAGTTCCGACCAGCACCAAAACGCTCACCGCTCCTCGTCAGTATCTTCTGCGCTTTTAGAAGACTCTCGCAGTCTGCATCTTCCTTATACTCGAGCCATGCAAAGGCTGTTAGGAGAGAAGTAGAGAAAATGTTTATCAAATCTTCCATTAACCTGTCAGTAATTTTGTACAGGACTTGTAATTTGGATTACCAGGATTAGGTTCCATGTACTCTCCAGTGAAGTTGCACAATTCTCATGGGTACTTGGGAAGACTGAAGATTTTACTGTCCTTGACAAGTTCTCACAGTTTCTTCCATCTTTCAGCCATCAGGCACTGACCAAACCCCAAAAAGTTTTCAGATTCAGATTCATGAGTCCCAAAATGCTGGCAGCTTTCAGTAACAACTCCAAGAATCTTTGCAGCTCGAAGCTGGGACTCTTTGGATACACCAATAGAGCAAACTTCAATGAATTTGATCATCATCCTTGCCACTTCTCTATCCTTCACAAATGCCCATCTTCAATCCAAAAAAAAAAAAAAAAATCAGAACAAATATATAAATATAAGCCATTATATAATCATCAAATCTTCTTTCTTTTTTATTTGAACATAAACAATATTTTTCTGCTAGATAAAATTAGCATGGCATGTGTTGCTTACCCAATTCAGAACCGGCGTGTCCAGTGCATTTGGAAAATGTAAATATCATAATATCATGATCTGCTGGATGAGTAATTGGTGTGTACTGCGGCCAGTAATAGGCCAGATCATGAATAAGCTTCCCTTTGCTCCGGTTCACCACAGATTCTCGGATAGCACCATCAGGATTGTTTGGTGAAGTCACAACCTCAATGTAAGGTTCATCCCTGTCAAAGACATGCGCATCCCCGGACCAGTTATAGAGTCCTGAGAGCAGGAAATCTGTCTCCTCTTTATATGACTGCAACCAATAGCAACATTACCAATTTGAAGCGATAGGGAAATAATTTTCAGGAAAAATCCACATTTCTGTTATTTTCTTGTTCAATATAAAGGTGTAAATTTAAGAATATTACACAGATTTGAATCCTGAAATTAGTTTCTAAACTATACAAACATTAACAGGGAGGTCAGACAATTTAAATATCAGTAGGCCGACAAAAATAATCCATTTCTTGAAAATCATATGGAATTTAATTTTGCAAATCAACGATAGTAAAATTCAAATTATACACCACATGATGCCTTCAAACAAAATAATTACCACAGACATTGACATTATTATTTTGCACATGCATTGAAGTACAAGCTTAGATAACTGGGAAACATAGAATTAAAAATTGTGCACAAGACTTCAGATCCAAGTTCATGGAAAATGTGGACAACATGCAAGGTGTTTTCTCAAAGTAGAAGAAGAAGTCATTGCAGAATTAACATATAAAAAAAAATTTCAGCCTTGGTTGATCTGATATTCTGCAAGTATGCCTCTATGCTTCTTCACTTGTAAATCAGATGATCAAAGCGAGTACTATTGCGCCCAGATGCCAAGAACAAAATCTCAAGGTGAGAGTTCTGCTTCATCTGATTTGATATCAAACTATGAAAAGTTTCCTGATCTTATTAAGTCATGTTTAGATTATTGTTCCATCATCACCTTTAGATATCATGTAGACAAGGAAAAAGTAGTTGGGCTTCTGTTGGAGATTAATCAATGAAGAGAAGTACAAGATCAAGCAATCTCAAAGCTTAGTGCTTGCTATCGAAAAAAAAAAAAATTCTAAGATTTATGGGAGAAATTTAGATAATGTGTTGTCTCGAGACTGAGACTATCCTGAGAATTCTCTAAAACCTAAGATATGCAAAAGAAAGTTTGACAGGTTATCTTAGGCAGCTGTAAGTTGTATATGTGGCAAGGTTTTTGCATAACTTTGTAATCACAACTGTCCAATGTGATTTAATTAAGTAGCACCAGCCAACCACTAAAAAATAGATAACATAAATATAATCGAAGCTCATTCCACGAACAACAATAGCATACAGAAGAGCTGGTGAGGGTGCGTTCTAGTGTCATTTTTCTCAAAAATTAATTGCAGTCCATCAATGCTTAGATCGTTTGACCTCCTGTAAATCCAAAAAAATTAACATATAGAAGAAAACTATAAAAAAAAAAATTCAGCCTTGGTTGATCTGATATTCTGCAAGTATGCCTCTATGCTTCTTCGCTCGTAAATCAGATGATCGAAGCGAGTACTATTTCGCCCAGATGCCAAGAGCAAAATCTCAAGGTGAGAGTTCTGCTTCATCTGATTTCATATCAAACTATGAAAAGCTTCCTGATCTTATTAAGTCATGTTTGGATTATTGTTCCATCATTACCTTTAGACATCATGTAGACAAGGAAAAAGTAGTTCGGCTTCTGTTGGCTGCATCTATAATAACAGAAAATTCAGGGGAAAACATGGAGGATGTAATAGAAAAGATTGTTGAGGAGCTGATGGGCTTGCAAATGCTTCTAGAAAAACCATATTTTGACCGTGAGGTGAAAGTTTGTGCTCTGTATTATGAACTATTTCTTGTTGAAGTGGATGAACAAGATTTTGTTGCCACAAAGCTGCAAACTTAAACTTACCTGTGTATGCTGTGATTGAAGATGATGGGAAGGACATTCCTCCTGATTTCATAACACTTCAAATTCATTCTTTGTTTTTTATTACTGCTGAGCGCCGACGCTCTTCTTTTTCGGGCTCTGCTCGAGAACTTTCTCGGGCTTATGTGGAAAGTCTTTGCAAGCTGCAATCACTCGTGGTGTTGGATTTGGATGGTAAGTTAGAGTGCTTGCATAATGAAATGGGAAACTTGGTTTATCTGAAATATTTAGGCTTGTTTTGGTCAAATCTTGATGATCTTCCAAAGACCATAAGTAATCTTCAACAACTACAAACTTTGGATGTATCAGGGAGTAGGCATCTACGAAATCTACCAATAGAGATTTTGAATCTTCAACATTTGAGGCATCTTACAATGTCCCACTGCATTAACGATGGTGAAATTAGAGTTCCTAGGGAGTTCAGAAAAATGGTGAATCTTCAAACATGTGATAGTGTGTATGCTGGAGATGGCATTGCTAGTGAACTGGGTGCTCTAGTTCAACTGAAAAAACTTGGTGTTAAGCGTGTCTCTGAGGATCATGCCAGTGAACAAGCTGCAGCCATCATGAAGATGTCAAAACTTGTCTCCTTGTCATTAAAAGCAGAAGGAAGCAATTTTTCCAATTCGCAGCTTCTTCCTGAAATGGTACAATTTTCTCTTCCACCTCTTCTTCTGGAGCTTAGTTTAACTGGTGGACTAGTTGAAATTCCTGAATGGATTGCCCCCATGGAAAATCTCACCACTCTGTCACTGTCCTTCTCACGGCTTCTGGAGAACCCAACTTCGGTCCTTCAGTCTCTGCCAAAATTAAAAAATCTCACCTATGGTGAGCCTATGACGTAAAATTCATTGGCAAAGAATTCTGTGAAGCAGGTGGTTTCCCCAAGCTAGAAACTCTCTCAATCAATCGCATCTAACTCTCTAGTGGAGTGGTCTGAGATTGTAGAAGGAGCTTTTCCAAGTTTAAGGTGTCTCAGCTTTAGTAATTGTATGAGCCTGAGGTTTCTTCCTGAAGGGCTACAGAACATTTCTACACTTCAAAAATTGATTTTGCTGCCTGCGTATACTGACATTGTCAGTCGATTACTTGGTGAAGAGAATTACAAGATTAAGCACATTTCGGAATTTCGGAATTTTTAGGTTATGAATTTTAAGCCGTTGGCCTTTGCTTCACTTGTTTGATTCTCAAATATCATCTCAGCATTAAATTGAATACTAAAAAATTGTATTGTTCAGTAGCAAGCGGCAAATAATCTTAAATGTTAAATTTTTGGAGATGATTTTTTCCAAGCCGGTTATGGTATAGAACATTCATAACTTTTAAGTAAGTGCTAGCAGAACGTTGCTATGTTATTGAAGTTATCGGAAATTTCAAATCCTGTTACCGCTTGATCTGTTTTTACACAAATTTAAAGGTGCCACAACTGTCTATCTATAAAAGCATAGCTGAAAATTGAAATGAAACCTATAACCTCCTGATGATGGATGAATCGATCTAAGACTCCAATATCATCCCTGGGGTTCTAAACATAAACCTATAGCTAGTGCAAGCCTTCTTCAGAATCAAGCTTTTTTTTTTGTGTTTTTTTTCCTTATCCTGTCAGGTCTACCCTTGGGCTGCAGATAGCCTCTCCAGGAATTGGTTAAACGCTTCTTCTCTACTGAGCATGCTAATCCTGACATAGTTCCGACCAGCACCAAAACGCTCACCGCTCCTCGTCAGTATCTTCTGCGCTCTTAGAAGACTCTCGCAGTCTGCATCTTCCTTATACTCGAGCCATGCAAAGGCTGTTAGGAGAGAAGTAGAAAAAATGTTAATCAAATTTTCCATTAACCTGTCACTAATTTTGTGCAGGACTTGTAATTTGCATTACCAGGATTAGATTCCATGTACTCTCCAGTGAAGTTGCACCATTCTAGTGGGTACTGGGGAAGACTGAAGATTTTACTGTCCTTGACAAGTTCTCGCAGTTTCTTCCATCTTTCAGCCATCAGGCACTGACCAAACCCAAAAAAGTTTTCAGATTCATGAGTCCCAAAATGCTGGCAGCTTTCAGTAACCACTCCAAGAATCTTTGCAGCTCGAAGCTGGGACTCTTTGGATACACCAATAGAGCAAACTTCAATGAATTTGATCATCATCCTTGCCACTTCTCTATCCTTGACAAGTGCCCATCTTCAATCCAAAAAAAAAAAAAAAAAATTCAGTACATATCATCAAATCTTCTTTCTTTTTTATTTGAATATAAACAATATTTTTCTGCTAGATAAAAGTAGCAAGGCATGTGTTGCTTACCCAATTCGGGAACCGGCGTGTCCGGTGCATTTGGAAAATGTAAATAGCATCATATCATGATCTGCTGGATGAGTAATTGGTGTGTACTGCGGCCAGTAATAGGCCAGATCATGAATATGCTTCCCTTTGCTCCGGTTCACCACAGATTCTCGGATAGCACCATCAGGATTATTTGGTGAAGTCACAATCTCAATGTAAGGTTCATTCTTGTCAAAGAAATGCGCATCGCCGGCCCATTTATAGAGCCCTGAGCGCAGGAAATCTGTCTCCTCTTTATATGACTACAAGCAATAGTAACATTACCAATTTGAAGCGATAAGTAAATAATTCAGGAAAAATCCACATTTCTGTTCTTTTCTTGTTCAATATAAAGGTGTAAATTTAAGAGTATTACACATATTTAAATTCTGAAATTAGTTTCTAAACTATACAAGCATTAATATAGAGATCATACAATTTAAATATCGATAGACCTACAGGGATAATCCATTTCTTGAAAATCATATGGAAATTAATTTACAAATCAAGTACAGCAAAATTCGAATTATGCACCCCATGATGCCTTTGAACAAAATAACTATTAGACCACTTTCTACAGATATTGACATTATTATTTTGAACATGCATTGAAGTACAAGCTTAGATAACTGGGAAACATAGAATTAAAAATTGTGGACAAGACTTCAGATCCAAGTTCATGGAAAATGTGGACAACATGCAAGGTGTTTTCTCAAAGTACAGCAACATATCTAAATAAATTGTTTCTGTTTTTGTTCCACTCAAAATAAATATCTTGCTTCTCAATTGCAGAACAGGTGCATGGACCTTTCCTGTCTGCTAATCCAAACAACTATAATAGTTCTCAGAATCAATCATCTTAGTTCCTGATGGCCGCCGCTCAATGCGGTGGGCCATGTCAGGATTTGAGTGTTTAGGGTAGCAAACAACAAAGACAAACACTTCTCCACCACCAACTTGGGTTGATCACAGGAGAGAAGAATCGAAGATTTAATTAATGTGTACAAGCCAGACAGGTCCATGTTATCATGTTTGCCTAGGATCAAGGTCGAGAAGAACATGCACATGTTGTACATGGTGTGTTTGTTTTCCTAAATTTTTGTGTGTGTTTTTGAAACATGTTTGTCAATTTGTCCCATATAATAGAAATACAATTGATTAAAAAAATTAAATAGAAACCAAAATTGCTTGAAATTTCAAATTGTTGATTTACCATTTAGTTTAGCTTATTTATATTTTTTTTAAAATAAAAATATCCAACATTTTTATGCTAGATTGCATTGTAAAGATATATATAGATATAGCACATAAAAATAATTTGTAATCCGATGAGGCCTAAAGTAATTGGTCTAGACAGAGGAATATAAAATCTTAGATTCTACCCGTGACCACGCTAAGAAATATGGGTCTTATATTCATAGTTAGAATTAAATATCCCCTCTCCCACTAAGACTAATAATCAAAGAGTTGTGATTCTATAAATACTAACAAACGACACTGCTCAAAAAATAAAATAATTTGTAATAGTTAATAGTTATGATTAAATACCTCATTTCTCGCTAACACTAACAATTAATAATTATATGACTCTATGGGATACTAATATGCGAAACTCCTCGAAAAAAATTATAGTAGTTAGTATCATTGAAAAAGTGAGACTACTTTAAAAATCAATTGACAATAATAATACTTTCAGATTCCATCGAATATAAATTTTCTCAATATTAGAAAAAAAAACTTAAAATGGATGATTGAACTTGATCTTAGACTAAATTTGCATTGTTAATTTGATGATTGAACTATAATTATAGATGCATAAGAACATTGCATGTTCTAGGACGGCCCATAATCAAAAACTCAGCAGGAGACATGATTTTGACACAAACAGAAGCAACATGTAGTGCCAGAGAAAAAAAACCCCATTGTACATCTTTTTTTTTGACTTTGACTTTCATTAAATCCCAATTAAGATTTAATCAAAGAGTTTAAAGGAAATTAAGCAAAACATAATTAAACAAGTCAAACCATAATCATTAATGGTTCTAATTGCATCATCAGTGAGCATGTGTTTGATTTGATATAGTCTCTCACCGAATAGTAAGGAGCAGCACAGACAACACTGATGGGTTCAGACCCACCACCGGCAGAGGAGCAGAGAGCGTATAGCGCAGCCTGATAAAGCTGCGTTGAGCCGGTGCCCACCACCAGGTACCGATCATCAGATACAGCATTACCAACCGTACGATGTAACACCTTGATTGCATCAGATAGTGCTGGTTCCAAAAACCAGCACACGTTTCTAACATCGCTGAAGTAACTCATCAGCTCGCTACCCGCAATCACCAGCGTACATTGCTCACCTTTTTTACTCCAAAAAGGCTCGAACATAGTCGGATCGCCACTGTCAAAAGTTCAAAAAAAAAAAAAAAAAAAAAACGAAAGGATAAGTCTTTACTTGTCAGGATAAAATCCAGGTTATGGTACGTGAAAAGAGCCACTAAGTACGTGGGATTTTGATCGTTCTGTTTTGAAGATTACTCCAATTAATATAGCAGATAGTGCTTATAAAAAGATAAGTATTGATCATCATTAAACTGGATTTCAGGATTTGAGTTCCTGATAATGATTTTGAGATAGTGATGCAGTTCGTAATACTGTAAATATATTGGAAGTGGATAAAAATCATTATGGTTTCATGGTGAATGGATTTTATCCGAGGAGTACAATCCAAAAGGCCGCTGGAAATGGCCGGAAAACATTTAAAAATGAAATCATTTTTCAAGAGTGAAAGTAGACTGAATGATAGAGGAAATGAAGGAGAAACAATTAACAAGCATGAGCTTACTGATCAAGATTGATTGTGGAATCAGGGGCTGTAACGTTCTTGGTGCCATTGACAGAGATCTTGCTGACTGCAACCATTTTTTTTGTAGTTCTGTCTCTCTAAAACTCGAAAATTTATGTGATGCTGATGAATCAGAATGCTTGTAAGTATCGTATATGCAAATGCAAGAGTGTCTCTTTTCTAGTTTTGCAATGGTATGCATACATATACCCAAAAAGATATATATACACACACAGGTGGGGTGGTGCATGAATCATTGTGCAGCTGAGCTGCTAGTAACCTACACACTTGGAATGTTAATCCAACGGTGGTGTAAAGTTGGAAATTCTCCAACAAAACCTGCTATATGTAGATCCTGTAATAATAATAATAATAATAATAATTATTATTATTATTATTAGAAGCCAGTTAAATTATTTATTTTTTTTTTATTTTTAAATTAAGTGAAAATTACTTATATAATACCTTAATATATATATATATATAAGAAATTTATAATCTAACGACGTATTGGGTCAAAATAACATGAACTTATCTAACTTTATCATAAAAGTAATTTAAAAAAAAAAGAAAATTAGAAGAGAAAAATTTTATAAATGCCTTAAAAGAAAATTATATTATTAGATTTCAGTGTAATATAGTGCAAATCAATCCATGAATTATTTGGGATTGAGAAAAATTTAAGATTGATTCGAGCTCGAGTTTAAGTTATTCTGTCAAATCTAATTCAAACTCTTTAGTATTTGATTCGATAGGTTTGTGAGTTCATCGAATATAATTATCAAATTTGTATATATTTATTATTTTACTATTTTATTTTAATATAATTATAAAAATATCTTATCGAATTAAATTGAATCGAGCTTTGAATATTTTAAATTAATAGAAATTTTTTGTCTAACATGAAATATAATACATGGATTCAGCCAATTAAATTTGTAACAATTATTTTTTCCTTGTATGGAAAAGGATATAAAAGTCATTGCTTAACTACCAAAAAATATCATTTCAAAAAAAAAAAAAAACTCCCAAAAAATATATAAAAATTATTAAAGTTGTCAACTATATAAAATGGTAATAGTTGTACATACAAAATATAAGTTTTCATATGGAAAGTTCCATAAGTGATCATGGTTGTATCTACCAAATAAGGACAATACCATTTTCTTTTTTTTCTACCAAATAAACTCACCCATTTTTTAAACCTAAATGTTAAGTAATAAAAATATCAAAATTATCAAAATTTCAAAATTTTAAAAATTATTAATTAGAATTCAAATTTTAGATTATCTTCTATTAATAATAAATTAATTGAACATAAAACATTTTTCAAAAATTATCACCACTACAACAATATCACTATATTTACCTGCATAACTCAAGGAAACTACATATAAAGGTGACAACTGAAAACAATATATGCTAATATTACTTGATAAAACTTATGAACAAAAATTTATAAAAACAGTAATATTGGTTTATGTACCCAACAATTTTTGCAGTAATTTGTTCTGTCATAGTTTATTTTGATTTTTGAATTATCGATACTTAAAGTTTATTAGATTCTAATTAATTTGATTTGATTTCAATAAAACTAACTAATATATTATGACTACAATATATTATGACTCTAACATGAAATGTCATTTAAGTAAGAACAATCTCTTACCAACTAATTCAACGGTTATTGGTTAAAAAAAAAAAGTAACATATTAATAAAATTGGCAACTATATATGTGGGGCTGGGAGCAAAGATAAAATGCAGAAAATCTTACACCGTAATGATAATATCTACATGTACCAAATATATAGTAAAAGCCAGATTTTCTTGCAGTTGTCAATGGAAAATTCCATGACTGATAATAGCTGTATTTACCTACCAAATACGAATGAGGCTATTTTCTTCTGTTTTTTTTCCACCAAAAAGATTCACTTTTTTTTTAATTTAATTTTTCTATTAAAAAGCACAAAATGATAGCACAGTACGTTATGATAGAAGGTTAATAAATATCATTAAAATGAATTTTAAAAATTAATGACGGTTGAGATCAACTAGCAATGGATTGTAGTGATATTTTGAGTTTGAGTCGTGTGCATATAGTCACTTTAAATTAGTTGTTTGAAGATTTTTATCACCTTTGTAGTTCTTTAAAAATTGAATCGAATTAATTATAATTTAATAAACTTTAAACATCAGTAATTAAAAAAATATTTTAGATATAAGTTTTTAGGTTGTATTTATGTTTTAATACTACATATGTTTCTTTTTTGTTGTTTAAAACGTAAATATTTACATGATATTTGAGTTGTTCTGCCCCAAAACAACAATTAAAAGACTATTTTTATGAAGCTTTTGATGCTTTTGTTGGTCTCAATATTCTCATATGCTGCTGCCAATGTGCCACTAAATTAAAAATACAAAACTGAATGAAACCGAAAAAGGTGCTGCATGGCAATGATGATGCATGTGATTTTCTTTTTATTTTAGTACCCTTTTTTTCTCATTTTTAGAGTATTCTATGCATGTGCACCATGTGCCCTTTTATGATTACATTTTTCGAAATTGTTTCAAGAAATTTTACTTTTCTATAATTATAAATATTACCAATGGCTATATATATATAAAGTAATTTCTTCAAACAATTGTAATTTAATTGTCTTATTAAGTTAAAATCTCATGTTTTTAATTAATAACATATTATGATCTAAATGATAAGAAATTTTAATTCTTTTAAGTAAAATTTTAAATTCAAATTTTATGTAAAAAAAAAATATGAGAAATTTACTTTTTTAATGGGTGCTTTCTATTTAAATTTTAAATTAATTAGAACTCTTATAGCTACTGAATACTAAGGATATTAGATGTAAAAAAAGTCATATTTTTATAATAGAAAAATTATGGATTTAAATTTTTATTAGATTAAAATTTTTTTATCAACATCAGCTATAAGATATAAAATAAAAATTAATATCATATTCAATATAATTTGAAGATAATTCATAATTAAAAAAAAATTATAAATATTTATAATTTGTATACCTTATACATAGTTTTAGCAAACTTTGTGTTGTGCACATGAGTGATATATTATAACACATACGCTACATCAAAAGAAAAGAATTTTTTTTAAAAAAAAAAAAAA
>CATIWK010224413.1:0-10712 GCA_949634005.1 Mallotus japonicus
AAAAACCTAAAAGCCTTTGCTTTTATCTTTGTGTTCTTGAGTAGAATACATGCTTAAAGAAACATTCAAGTGGATTGATCATCTTTCTTGTGGAGTGTTTCGAAATTGGGATTTAGAAATAAGTTTTCTTAATTCTGATTCTTGATCATCTTTCTAAGAAATCTGAGTTCTAGCCTTTTTCTTAGGGGTTGTTGCTGAATTGTTAATGGGGTTTTCATGTTAATGTGTTGGGGGTTCAAATATAAAAAGGGATTCTCAAGCTTATTCATGGAGGTTCCATATTACCCTGCAGCTGATTTGAAGGAAGCTATTGACCAGGAAGAGGAGCTTGACTTTGAGTCCTATGTCCTTGACTCTATTATGGATGTTTTTTATGATGACCTTGAAATTTCTCTTTCTAACTTGTTTAAAACTGATGACATTTTCTTTTCTAAAGTTAATGCAATAGAGTCTAAATTTGCTTATTTGTAACTTTACAATCATGGCCTGGGTCCATCCAGCCTCAGGCCCCCACAAGTCCGAACGCATTTGCAAAAGCATAAGTCGGTAAATGAATGAATTTGATTAACAAACATGTTACTGATTATAATCATATTTATAGGTACCTACCTCATCATGGGTGAGAGTGTTCAGTCGCTCACGATGGATGTGCACTCGAGCAACTGGTCTCCTTCAAGCAGGCAGGAAAAGGGGTGTCGTGGATGTGAGATATCCCTGTGACCAACTCTAACTCTAAGGCCCAATCCTGTAAAAGAAGGAAGAACTGTTAACAAATCATGATAATGGTATTTGAGATGAACCTAATGAAAAAGAAAGGAGTGAAATACCAGAATGGCATGCTAGAAACCACAAAGCCTCTTGGCTCCTCGCACAGTAACATCCATGCTCTTGTACAGATAGGCAGAGCACAGCCACCCCAGTTATACGAAGCTACCAAATCAAGATCCCTCAGAGGGGGCAGAAAGCTCAGGTCTATCGAACTGGCAGTGTCTGCAAAGAGAGTGGTGCCTAACAAGTAAACCAAGAATGCACGCACTACCTGATCAATCTGGCGAGGTGTGGTAGCCGCCTTAACTCTAGCACTGGTATAGAAGCTCCTGATGGAATCGAGCTTCATTGTGTATGTCCCCTTAATATCCGGGACCATACCGAGCAGACTCTGGATGTAATCAACACGGTCCGGCGTTAGTCGATGAAGACTCGCATCAAGAGGGACCGAATCTCCAGCACATGCGATGCCAGTAACAGCAGCGAAAGAGACCGGACCCAGAGTAAACTCCCCAAAAGGAAGATGGAAGGTGTGAGTGGTGTTCAACCACCTCTCCATTAATGCATGCAAAAGCTGGTAGTCAGTTCATCCTTGAGAACCCGGGAGAGCAAGGATGAAGTCAGAGAACCCAGTGTTGAAAATTCGAGCCTTGATCTTATCCGGGAAGCTGTCGTACCATATACGTGAAGGAATTGGTTATGCAACTTAGATGTCAAAACCTAAGTTAGGCAAATTTCAAAAATTTAACTAACATAACCCTTGAACTCAATCAAGTATTCCATCCCTAGGATCTAATTTGCAATTAATCACATAACTAATATCCATGGTATCAAAATAACAACCTAAGGAATCTAAGTTTCAAGGAAACTTACCAAATTCCCAAGTTTGATGAAAACCACATTTAATCTACTGCAATGGATGGTCCTCCTTGATTCAACGCTTGAATCATCTTCAAGACCCCCACATGTGAGCCCTCTAGCTTGAAACACCAAGCTTCACCAAATCTCTTGCTTGCCATGATCAAGAAGAAGCTTGAACCCCTCTAGCTTGCCCTTCCTTGATCTCATGCAAGAGCTCTTAGGTTTCCTTTTAGTATATGTTTTGTTTCTTTGTTTTCCTAGTGAGCTTCTCTACGTTTTTCTCCTCAAGAAAAACATATATATCTCTTCTCTATTCTCTACAAGTGAGTCCCACTCACGTTTTTATTCTCACTTACTAACCAAAAATATCATCTTTTCCTTTTAGGATATTCATTTAGTTAAAGAATAAAATGTATAGATTAATGACATCACCTCACTTTCTCCATTCTTACCCACCAATAAATATATTCCCTTTTACTTTTAGATATTCATATAATTAGTGGATAAATATGTAGAGAAAGTTTGACTTTACCCCACAAGCCACTTGTACATAATATATTAGGATATTTATATATATATATCACTAAAGTCCAAAATAGGATGTAGAGATTACAACTCTTGTAAAATCTCTACATCACCTTTGACTTATTTATATTAATAAATATCCATATATATTTGATTTAATTAAAACTAAATAATTAATTACTTAATGGACTTGGGCTTACCTTTTGGGCCAACTCTTGACCTAAAGCCCATTCCATCACAATTTCACTTAATGGATTTGGGCTAAAGTATTGGGCCAACTCTTGACCCAAAAGCCTAATCCATCAAACAAGTGGGCCTATTCTTGGTAGATGGGCTTTGTCAATTACTTGGTTTAATCTTTAGTCCAAAAATCTTTTGGGCCTAGGTCCATAACACTTATAGGCCATTAATCCAAGTAAGGAATAAACAACATATATCCATTATTAATTTAATATCTCAATTAATATCTCATATTAATTAAGCATAAATTAATAATAAAACCTTTCTTTGAAATCAGATTTCATGATATGCTAGAACCATTGCTCTAAGCAAAAATCCAATTTCATTAATCTTAATTAATTGATTAAACTCTTTAATCAATAATTAGATTAATATCAATAGAGATTTGGTAAAACCTTATAGGTAGGGGTGTGCAAACCTTTCGAATTGACCGAACCGACCCTATTCGGTTCGGTTCGATCTACAAGAGTAGAGTTTTCAAATTTTTTGAACTGAACCGAACCGAACTGAATTTCTGGTTCGGTTCGGTTTTCTACTAAAAAAATTTGATTAACCGAATTTTAATGATTTTTTTATTTTTTTTTAATTTTTAAATATTATAATAATGTAATAAAAATTAAAAAAAATGATATTTTTGAAAAATTTTGATTGGTTAGGTTAGATTCGGTTTGGTTCGGTTTTGATCCGGTTTGATTTGGTTCGGTTTTACTATTAGTTCGGTTTGATTCTATTTTAATTTTGGTAAATTCGGTTAATTCGGTTCGGTCAGAAAATGTCTCAAAACCAACCGAACCAACTGAATGCACAACCCTACTTATAGGTGTGACTTACTAGGTTCATGTCTAATTGGCAATAAGAAAATAATATCAACTCTTGATATTATTTGAAACTCTTTCAAGTCTAAATGTAAAAATCCCAATTTCACATTTAGTTCTCATAAGTTGTGAGTGACCCCTAGCATCGATATCACAGCTATCCAATTAGAAATGAATATATAAGATGATTCATATGAACCTTTGATCATAATTACCGTGCACTAAAATCCCTTCATTTGAAGATCCTGATATATCCTAGAGTCAAGTTAAAGTCAAACTCTAATAGCTTTATCATATGACTCATCTCAAGTTATTCTTGATAGAACATAACAAATACTAGAAACTCTTTCTAGTACTGAAACTCTTTCATACTGTTATGTTTGTCCTAGCCAGGAACTCTTTTCATCAAGAATAAACTTAGATAGACATGGGATCTTAACCCACTTTACTCCAGGCAATGAATCCCATCTTGGTCGATCACTCATCCCTACATTAGACTGACTAGAGCCACCACACGCCATATACCCATGTGTGGTTAACACAAGTATGTAAGCGGTAACAAACTCTAACCACTCAAATGTGGATGACCGTGTCACCTCAGGTCTAAGAACTATATGCACTATTATGACCTAAACTGTGATCGTTGACTATAAGTAAATATACTTGCGATCACAAATCTAACATCACAGTTCGATCCACCCATCACATGAGTATCCACATGTCTATTCTGATATCTTATATTAAGTAGCATGAGACTCACTACCTCCCACTATTAGTATCTCATACTAATCAAGGAAAATAGACAGAGGTGATAGTCTAATTAATATTATCCAAATATTAATTAATCGACTATGAACAATTTATAGCATATGTACTAAATATGTTTGTAACTCATATTATCAACTCTTAATAATAAACATATTTAACATAATGCTAAAGGGTAAATACTCAAATAAATAAACCCTTTATTTAAATGAATATTATATTGCCATAGGGATTAATACAATGTCATTATTTATCATAAAATGGCACTAGGGCACATTTAAGCTAACAACATTTCCATTAGTATAACATATGAGATGTATCAAAATACAAGAATTTTCACATTACTATTACCCTTGATGCTATTGGTGCTTGCTGACAAGTTCTTTTATTGTGGCCCAGCTCTATGCAGTTCTTACATCGAATGGTAGATGAGCTCTTCCTCACAGTGGAGGGTCTTGCTTCATTAGCTTGTCGAGCTCTTTCTTTTCGAGGTCTGCCTGGATTCCTCTTCAATTTTAGTGGTAAGGTATAAGTTTTGGGATCAACTTCAGTTAGATCAATCTGAGGCAAAGGATGAATGACTCCTTTGTATGCTGCCTGATATGTCTTCACATGAAATACTTCATTATAGTATTCTTCAATATTCCCTCTCTTATATCTAATACACAGAGCTGCATGCTTACAAGGCATACCTGCAACAACCCAAAACTGACAGTTGCATTTCTTCTCCATTAACTTTACAGCATATATTGGTTTCCCATCAAGCACTTCATACTCATCATTGTTACCTGGAAACAAAGAACATTTCCTGGATTCTTTTATTATATGCTTCAGCTTTTCCTTTGCCATTGGTGTGATATGTCCTTCCTAAGTACATGACTTAACATATCTTTTGTGTAATCGAACCATGCTCTTCTGCCTAATTGAATCGATAATGTGAACTATTGGAAGACCTCTGACCTTAATAACCCAAGCATTGAATGATTCAGTCATGTTGTTTGTTATGTTATCACACTTTGAATCATCACTAAATGCATGTCTTATCCAATGTTGAAGAGGAATTGTAAGTAACCAATCAACAACCTTTCCATCAGATTTCGTCTTTATTATCTTTATTTGCTCCCGAAACTCATAACCAGCTGTTGCCCTTGCTGTTGCCCAGAATTCCTTTCTTAACCCCAAGCCTGGAAATTTAGCTTTGAAATTGCTGAATATGTGTTGGCAACAAAATCTGTGAGTAGCCCTTGGAAAGTAGTGATCAATTACAGTAATCGGTCCCTGGTAAATGAAATATCAATAAGAATGAAAGGTTAGTCCAAAAAACTCTTATAATTTTAGTGCAATTGTATAATTTTATACCTTAAAACTCTTATAATTTTAGTGCAATTTTACCTTCTGTCGATCTGACATGAAAGTATATCGTCTGCCCTTATTTTCACTGTCAATACATTGCTCCAAGCAGTCCATAAAAAACTTCCAGCTTTCTGTGCATTCATTTTATACAACTGCAAAGGCAATTGGAAGAACACCTCTATTGCCATCAATAGTAATAACTGTTAGCATCACTCCACCATATGGACCCTTCAGAAAATAGCCATCAACACCCACAAAT
Source organism: Mallotus japonicus (assembly GCA_949634005.1). Taxonomy (NCBI): domain Eukaryota; kingdom Viridiplantae; phylum Streptophyta; class Magnoliopsida; order Malpighiales; family Euphorbiaceae; genus Mallotus; species Mallotus japonicus. The sequence goes on from CATIWK010224413.1 coordinate 5,587, forward strand.
GGCCTACAGCCTTCTAAAAAACCTGTCCTCACAGCTTCAAAACAAATAAATAAATACTTGAATGTTGGTGTATCATCTAAACAGACCCTGGGCTGAAATTGTAACTTCACAAAGGTCCCGGGATTGAATTTTTTCAAATGATCAATATACTTTATCAGCTCTTTATAAAAATCTTCATGAGAACCTTCAGAAGCATGCCTACCCACAGACCTTGCCCTATACAACTGCCACTGTGCTACATCTATGCCCTATTTCTTTTTCAATTCACTATGCATCAACTCATAACTCATATTAGGGTCAACTTCTAACATCACATTCAACTTTTCAGCCACCCATGCAGTGCTGAGATTGCAGTTTTCATTGCAATCATGCCTAATGCAAGTATGTTCTTCTTTCAATGTTTTAACCATAAAAGTCCTTTTATTAAGTAAGCCTCCACGGACACCCTTCCCCAGCACATTCAACAGTCATTCTATATTTTTCATTTTTTTCTTATGAAAGAGGTAACCTCCTTTCACTCCATAGTCCCTAAGGGCTGCCCTAAATGCATTAACATCTACAAAGGTTTGACCTACTTCAAACTCAAACTGCCTATCCCCGAGGTCCACAAATGGTTTGCTGAATAGTTTTGTGAAGGGGTCCTTTTTCCTTTTCTGACTAACACAACCCTCATCATCAGTTGCAGTACTTACATCATTGAATTCCTCTCCTAGTTCACTCAGGCCATCATTTTCATCCATAATAACATCACCCTTATATTCCTCATCAACAAGGCTCTCAGACTCTAATGTGCTTATGGCATTTTCATCACCATCATGCAGCCATTCTACATCATCTGAGTCTAAGAAATCATAATTTTCCCCATCTTCAAGGTCAGTGGTTCTACCCTTTTGTCTACACTGCCTCTGCTGCTGTTTAGTACGAGTCATTCTTTGACTCCTAACACCTGCAGGTCTGCCTACTTTTCCCCTCCCATTTCCCCTACCTCTACCCTTGCTAATAGGTTCAGGTGCAGCTTGATTTCAGGCTCAGGTTCTGTTAAATGAGGCTCAGGTTCTGTCAAATGAGGCTCAGGTTCTGTTAAATTAGGCTCAGGTTCTGTCAAAGGAGGCTCAGTTTTTGTCAACGGAGGATCAAGTTTATGTATTGGAGGATTTACTTGATTAGGTTCAAGTGTTACAGGAGGTTTGTTGTCTATGTCATACTCATACTTATACTCATAATGGGGCTACATTTCTAAACCTAACACATCTACAAAATCCCTATCACTCTCCCCAGTTTGCACTATTTTTACAGGATCTAACCTTTCATACACATTGATATGAATCTCAGGATTTTCTGCCTACTTTCTAAACATTGTATCTATATGAGCATCTGTCTTAATGTGCATCCCATAACCAAACAGGCATCTAGGGAAGTCAAATTTAATTTTAGGAAACGCTGTGTAAACATCTTGAAGTAAGGTTAAGTATGAATATTTATCTGGATCTACATTGTACACTGTTTTTATCTCTTCCTCATCCTCATACTCCACCTCTATCGTATACTTTTCAACATACAACATCTGCATGCAAATAAAAATAGATTAGATAGCTATTTAACCCCATAAAAAATTCAAAAACCCTAAATGCTTAAAATATTAAAACTTATAGAAATCATATGCATACAACTCTAATTTTTACAAAATCAAGGTATAAACAATATAAAATATTCTCAAATCACACATTTGTACAATAAAATATAATAACCCTTTTTCCCCAAATTAAAACCCTAATTCCCATTGTCAGCATTTTACAATTTTCTACCACTGGAAATATTATTTTATTCAATCACTCTTGGATTCAGCTTCGAAAAGAGTTTAGTTTACTATTTTAATACTTACCTTTTTAGTTTCAGCTTCAAAATGAGCTTCAAAATCCACAATGCATGTCGGGTACAGTGAGCTCAAACTGACGAAGCTTAAGGGAACTAAGTATAAAATCTAAAGAAGGAACCTTTTAGGAAGATGAAGAAATTTTTGTTTGTGATTAGGAATGTAGTTTCTAAGCTCAGCTGAGAAGACGAAAGAGCTTAGGACATTTTGAATCGCCTTTTTCTTCCAGCTGTAGGAGCTCACAGCTTCATTTAGGTCAACAACTTAAAAGGGGCTATTTTAGTCATTCCACAGCCATTTAACGTCCAGTTAACGGTAATAGTAACTAAAGGACTTCTTAATTTATATCAGCAAAACAAAGGGATTAAAAAATGTATTTTTAGAATGTGAGGGACTAAGTAGTGTATTATGCCTAAGTGCAGGGGAGATACAGTAATTATCTCTATATTAAATGTTGAGTTTCAAAATTTGACAAGTGTCATTTTCATAATTCGCATTCACTCTAAAGACTTATATGTTGAATTATTAAAATTTACAATATTTTTTTATAAACAATGTAAAAATTTCTTATTTTAAAAAATATATTTTATATTTCATTTAGAACACTATAATTCTATTATATCTAAAATATCACTCTCTTATTCCATCAAAAACTATGTTCTACTTTACTTAAAACATTTCTATATATTTTATTCAAGTAAAAATATTTTTTCTTTTTAACTTAACGTTAAAAAAATCTCCCATGTATATTAAAGTATATTAAAAAGAGTTTTTAAGTGCTCACTTTTATAAATTATTAAATTAATTTATAATTTATTAAAATTATTTAATTAATTTATAATTTATTAATATTATTTAATTATTTATTTTAAAATAATTTTAAAATACAAATATTATTTGCAATTCATGTAAATCGCTAATTGACAATTTTTTTTATAAGTTTACAAATCAATTATTATTTTATTTAACTTCAATACCAACTGAACAAAAATTATCGTAAATTTAAAGTCGATTTGATAATGTGGTAAAATTCAAAAAACAACACAAATTATAAGGAAAATTAAAAAATATAATGAATTTAAAAATAACTGTAAAATTCATATTTTTTTAGTATTTAAGCCTATAATAATTTTTAATTTAGTATATATTCCACATTTATCTATGTAAATTGTTTGAGAAGTTTTAAAAAACATCAAATTAAATTAGAAATTTTTTTATCTAATTCTTTTTTAAATCACGGGTATTCAGAGTACTAATTTAGTTTGATCCGATTCTGATATAAACAATGTCTTATATCTATTTTTTTGTTTTAGATTTCTGATCTTATGCATTTTAAGATAAGTACTTTTTTTTTCAACACTAAGATTAATTATAATCTTAATAAATAAAAATAAAAATATACTTAATCAATAAAATATAATTGATTAAATATATATATATATATATATATATATTTTTTGAAATAGATTAAATATTATTTTTGATTACTGGATTTAATTAAAAATTTACATACCTAAAAGAAGAGATCCTCTACAGGATGCAGTAAGCACAGCGAAAAAGCAACCTTAAGTGGTATCCACGTGGTGTCGTATGATTGGCAAGCAGCCACATATAAAAGGAGAGGAGAGGAGAGGAGAGGAGAGCAGCCATTTGGTGCGCCATGTAAAAGCCGTCACCATGCACACTACGCATGTACCTTCGATCCAGCTGCCACGTCATACTTATTATTATAAAAGATTTGGGTCCCGCTTCTGATCTCGCAATCATCTTGCGGCTGTAAAATAACACATCACAGCATAGTTGAAAATTTTCTTTTTCTGAAAATAATTTTTTCAAATAAATTTTATAAAATTTTTGAAATTCATTTGTAAATTTAAATCAGTGTATTTGATTTAAATAAAAATTTTTTAAAATTTATTTTTAATTCTATAAAATTACTTGACATTAAATTCATTTTTATTAATGAAATTTGTTTAGTTTAAATGAATTTAAAATTTATTTGCAAATGAATTCTATTTAAAATTGAAATGAAATTTTTAATGAAATTGAATCAAATAAAAGATTAGTAATTCGAAAAATGATTCTAGTACCTATAAATCAACATTCTAAATTAAGTTCAATTTTAAAAAATTTATACAAGAGGCAGTCCTCTTCTTTTAAATTGACTACAGCAGAATTTGTATTTATATTTTAAGACACTTTTGAAGATGAGTTACTATTTAACTACTCACACACCAACTATTGGTACAATATGAGCAAAGTTATTGGAATATGAGCATATACTTATTATCAAAGAATCAATATTAACTTTTTTTTTTTTTGCCATTATTATAAAAGCAAGATTTAATCTCCGGTTCGATCAAATTTGACTATCAAATCAACAATACAGTATGATCATAACTATAGCTCCAATTTCTAAACTCAAAATTAAATTACGTCCTAATAACATTATGAGCATATACTTATTATCAAAGAATCAATTATTGGAATTGTTTGAGCTTTTTCATTAGCACACAATTACAATAAAAATTGATTTTTTATACAAATTAAATTAATATTAATTTAATTAACATTGGAAATGGTAGTTTAGTGTAGATAATGTTGTTAGAGGCTTGCTCCATAGAGTACTGGTTCAATGTTACCGTACCCATAAAAAAAATTATTAATTTTGACATGTGATTAGTGAGCATTAGTTCACTTTCAAGAGGGGAAAAAAAAAATAGGAAGGAGCTAAACACATACTATATTACCAATAAAGGATAAACATGGAGAACAATACTCAGGAAAAAAAAATCAAACATTTGATCATAGGAGTTGAATTCACTTTCAAAAAAAAAATTGAAAAATTAATTCAATTACATTTGCTACTAAAAGGAAAAAAAAAAAAAAGGAAAGTTTTCCTGGTTTTCTCTGAACCAGTGAAATTTTCTGTGCTCTTCGTGAGTTTGTTTGTGCTCTTCGTGAGTTTGATTGTACTCTTCGTGAGTGTGTTCGTTCATCATTGATCCAACAATTCTAATGGCCCCCTCGCATACATCATTGATCCAATAATCCAACAGCATAATCATACACAACTTTCCTCTACTGGTTGAGAGAAACCAGAGAGCACTAAAACTTTTATCCCTACACTCAACCCAACACCAAAATCCTCCCATCTTAACTGTCGAAGGAGTGTCAGATGGTAAGGAAGACCAGAGGTACGGACTGGATATAGTATCAGTCCAAGGACAGCAAGGTGCTTACCTCCCTGAAC
>CATIWK010224440.1:0-10200 GCA_949634005.1 Mallotus japonicus
CAGTTCAAACACCTCTGTGGCACCACAACGCAATATATGAATAAAATTATCAACCACAAACTTAGTTACAGGTCCATTTTCTTAATTCTTAAAGACAGGAGAAACAACCCAGTAACAAAAGCACAAAGTATATTCAAAATGTAAATTGGCAAAGAGCTGCTGCATTGCACATTGGCTCACATCTTCATGCATACTTCCTACAAATGGGTCCTTAATGAATCATGGCACCATTATAAAAATTGACACTAACAACTAGATTTCCTGATTGGATTGAAATGAGAGCTAAACCTCTTCATAGTAAATTGTAGTTGTTTTCCAATTTCCCCAAAGGTTCCAGCTGTTAACAGAACCTTGAAAGAAATAAAGATGTAAAAAAAATATATGTATATAAATTTATGCCCTTGTTCAAGTGAAAAGCCTGAATCTGCTGCTAATTTTAAAATGCTATTCAATATTGTAGATGATGGGATGTTTAGAATTACACTACTAGGCTTTGCTTCGATTCCACAATGTAGGAATTTTGATGGAAGCTTCTTCCTACTTTTAGCATTCTCTTGAAAAATAAAGCTTGATCCTCCATATTCCGGGTTTCATACCAGTGACACAACTATTGCTGATTATTCCTTTACTGCTCAAGTTATCCAAGTTAAAGTGTTGAATGATATTGTAATTAGAGAATGGTGACTTTCAAACGTATACATATAGGAGATTGCCACAGTTATTTCCCACTCTTATTTGTCTAATGAGTTAAGGATAAAAGATACAGATGCAATGGACATACTCGTGGTGTTCTCAAGTTCTCTGGTAATTTCTTGTTGACGTAATTCAGAAGCCTTTTGTGCTGCCTCAGCCTGTCGCTTTTCTGCGCGGGCACGAGCAGCAGCAGAAATGGCAGCATCAAGTTCTCTTTCCAAAGTCTCTACCCTTTGTTCAAGAACCTAGAAAAAATAACCTGCATTATTTCACAGATTTTAAAGATACCTTGACAGACCTTGCAGGCAAAACAAAGAAAGGATAGCACATAAATAAAAAGATAATATTCAATGGCATGCAGCAAATATATAGAAGCAGCCAATGGAATTTATTAGAGTATCATCTTATAATAGAAATTGTATTTTAACAGTCCACCTACTATTTCTTGAAACCCCAGTCATTAACTAATTATTTTGGAGTTCGTTTATACAGAAATAATCAATCAGAAGCATAAACCTCTTAAGAATTTTAATGCTCTGTGAATTTTTGTTTTCATATTACTTCAACTAAGATGAGTCAATAATAAAATTTTGATGTCATTACAAGCATATGCATCAAACTTGTTTATATCATTATCAAACACCAATCAAGAACCACCCAGACAACTGACTACAAGCAAGACGGATTCCTATTTAAGGTCTGTTAGAATTTTAGCATGCAGATGAGAATGTTGTGCCTGCAATTTTCAAAACAAAATTTCCAAATCTAATGTAGTCATTCGTCAGATACTGCAACCTATAAATAACAAATACTAAATGCAAAATGCAGGTAGTAATTTTTTTCTGGTAGCTGTGTTGGCGATTTAGGCACATTATTAAAACAACATAAAGTTCAAGTAAGACAAGATGACAATTCGCAGATCCACAATGATCTCATGCACATCAATTATGATATCATGCCCATGCATATGTAATGTTGATTTAATAGCATATAAGGGTTCTGTACTGCATTGTATTCCAGATAGACGAAGAGATGTGTGTCCATGTATGTGCATTTGTGAATAGAACATGTCTGAATGTGTCTCAAGTTTGATTCAGAACGTAGAGCCTAGCTCAAAATATAGCAAGCAGTAAACCATCTGCTTCATTAACATGCTATAGCAGATTTCAGGCCACTAACCTAAAAATTTTAAAAATGGTAAACTGATTCTAAGCAACCAAATCCCATACACAAATTAAACAAAAAGCGGAAGATTACATTAGGGCTGCCAAAGGAACTTTGTTAGTAAAATCAAGGTATGCAAATTTCAGAACTAGTTAGTCATTTAGTTGAGGTCAACAGAAAGTCTATAAGCCATTGTGTCATTGCGTCTATATGCAAGGGAACTTTCTTTTACTTTATTATGCCAGTGTGTCAGATAGTCTATATCAATCAGCAACACACACAAAAAACAGAACCAACATTGACATCCAGCTCAAAATAACTGATTTAAAATGCAATGAGGTAAACCAAATATAAGCTTAGTAGCCTAAGCCAAAAGGGAAGTATCTTTATTAAAGGCCTATTGGTATGAAAAATCCAAACGATTGCAGCCTTTGCAAATTGACGTATCTCCATATTCACACCATAATGTTTTATCATATCTCAATCAGCATATATTGAATTAAATGAGATAAATGTGCAAGTAAAACAATAGGTGAAAGAGGTGAGCATAAAATATTTCGCAAAAACCAAATGCAGATGATGAATATAAACTAATCCAAATGAAAAGACAAACTCCTCTATTGATCAACATATGAAATTGTGATCAAGTTTTATCTGACATTGAACAACATCACAGTATCATTAAGAACTCACACACTATAATCTAACACTCAACATAAGAAAGCCAGCCTTCCCTCGCAACTGAAATAAACTATTCCAAAAGAGTTACCCATAAAATTGCAATTCATGTTCATAAAAAAAAAAATTCAATTCAGTAACCAATTCAGCTGGGATGAAAAATACCCAATTCTTAAAAATCAATGTATAGACATAATATACAATAAAAAACAAAACAAACCCAGATCACGAAATTGATTTAATAATCATTACCTTGATAGTACGTGCTTGTTCAGAAGTAAGAGAGGCTTTAGCAAAGGTTTCTTCATCAACAAAAACAGCTTTCTTGATGAGCAAAGTGTCTAGTTTATGTTTGATGTGCTCTGTAGTTATTATATTCATTCATGATGTATAGTTGAATAGTCAGAGGGTCAAACTAATTCAAATCCAAAATTTAATAAAAATAAAAATTCAATAACATATGATTGAACCCGTCATATTTTATTTTTAAGAAATAAATTATTGTAACTAACATTTATTTATTTATTTATTTTTAATATTATTAAATGGTTTGATATCATGGATTTGATCTTCCAAATGTACACGGTACATGATAAACATCAAATTTCTCCATTCATTATGGGGGAGGAACATTCAGTATTTTGTCTCTTTGTTAATGCAACTAACTTTCATATAGAAAAAACAGAGCTAAGAATGAATAGTAGACTACTCAAACATATATATATATGCAACTGAAAATGTTTCTGAAAAATGCAACTAACAAATATAACAAAATTGAAGCTATCAGTTTGATAATTGGAGAGTTTGATTTTGATGATCCAACTAATTCATCAGTGTCAATGGTGAGATCAGCATTTGTTGTGGCATGCTATACCTCTTAGGTTATTTCATTCCCGTTTTGTTTTGGATTCTATTGCAGTTGTGGTTCTTCATGCACTACATCTGCTTCATCTGGCATTTGCATTGAAAAACCAAATCAGAATGTCTTGCACTGAAAGAAATGCTATGAATTTTGTTATGACATTTAAATTCACATTTATATATAAAAATAATTTTATACCATTTGCATGAGTAGCTAAGGTTTGAATAGTCTTGTTGAGATCCCCTTCCCATTCCCATTCGTATTCAAATTCTCCAGTTTGAATTCGCCATAGCTTTTGTGTGGCTAAGACTTCTTGAGCAAATATTTTCATGCTGGGGCATTCTCTAATGATCACTTCTTCCAATGATGGGAAATTGAATGCGTAACAACCTGAACAGAAGCTTTTGAGTCTTGGCAGATCATGCAGTGTCAAATATTTCAATTCAACGAATACAACCTTATATTTTCCTACATCTGCTTTGCTTGCTACTATTTCTTGCACCATTTCACATTCCTCTATATTCATCCTTCTGAGTTGCACAAGACTTCTAGCTACAGAGGCAGTCATCAGATTTATTAAACTGTGACATTTTGACACTTCCAAAGTTGTCAGATTTTGGAATGACACTGAGGATGACAATAAAACTTTTATTCTACTGCACTCCAATACTTGTAAAGTTTTCAAATTTTGAAACTCAAGGACTGGTAAGGAGTCTTCATCCACTGGAAGTTTCAGCTCATGTAGGATAGTTTCCTCAGAAAAAGCATCACTCAGAATAAGCTTCTCCAAGTTGGGTAAGCTTTGAAGGAAATGAGATGGCAAACGAATAGATTCACCAAGAAAACAGGTCACTTCAATTACTTTAAGCTTTTGCAAGAAAACTTGAAAATTTTCATTGAACATATCCTTCACCATGTTCCATTCCACCTTCAGCTCATCCAAACTTGGGATTGCAACCTAGGAGACCATGTTAAGTAGAAATTATTAATAAACAAGAACTCAAAGTTAATTCATAATTTGAGACACTAAAGAGTGAAAAAGAAAAAAAAAATTATTGCATAATTTTTAAAAACAGAGTTCAACTACGTTTTTTGCCAGCAAATGTTACTAAACTGACCTTGCTAGCAAAAATCATTACGTCTTCATTTGAAAATGTTGAAGCAAATAAGTCAATCTTTGGGCAGAGAACGACATCAATCTTTGTTAGGGATGAGCATTCCAGAACTTCGCCATCAGAATAAAAACTTGATAAACTAGGCAAACACTCAAGACTCATCAAGTGTAAGTTAGGAAATATGGTCTTATCCCACATTAATGTTGTTTCCTCTTCTTTTGCTTCTTTTGTGATGATGTGTTCCACTGAAGTGCATCTTTTAACTTCCAATTGTTGGAGATTTACAAGATCCAAAGCCACCGACAAAGTAAATATATTAGTCAATTTACCACAATCATGAACTTTCAGCAATGTTAAATTTTCAAAGCTCAAAATTCCTCCATGATCCTTATTCCACACATTCCTCAACCTGGGCAGATCAATTAAATGTAATTCCTTTAACTGCCCCATCAGGCCCATATCACCTTCATCAGCATTTAGACTGTCCAAATCAAACACTTTTTCCAGCGACTCACATTTTTCTACGACCAACACCTTCAATTTATCCACTGCCTGTAGTATATTTGAAGGTATGGCACTGGAGAAGAGTCCACATTCGTCAACCACTAACTCTGTTAAATTTTGGAGGCAACTGAATGGAAACTGGTCGTGCCATTTTTCTTTCAGTTCAAGAAATTTAGAGAGTTTCAAATCATTAAGGTACTTAAATCCAACCTTTAAAAAATAAAAAAAATAATAAGAAATATTGCATTTGATCAATATTTATGTAAGAAATAACAGTTTAGATGATAAATAAAACATTTGATTAATACATACCATTTTCAGGTGCAACTGTTTTATAGTGGCATTGAGGTCACCTTCCCAATAACGTTCTTTTGTTCCCCAGAACATTTGATTAATGTTTGTCAATTTGACACTCTGTAGCTTCGGTGCAGTCAGTACACCACCACAGAAAGCCCTGAAATTGGGGAATATTCCCAGTCTTACTTGTTCCAAACAAGGGAATGTGAAAGTGTAAATGCCCAAGCAGAATGCAGTGAGGCTTTGTAAGTCACAGAGAATTAACTTTTCCAAATTGGTGAAAACAATCTCATCTATTGTCCCATCCTCTTCTCCTGCCACTATTTCTGTCAAATTATTGCAATGCTGTACCTTCAACTCCACAAGATGAACCATACTCTTAGCTAGTGTTGATGTTACCAGGTTTGTCAACCCATTGCAATTATGTACATTCAGAATTGTTAGAGTTTGGAAGGATCCAAAGGATGGAGCTAAACTAATCAATGCATTGCAACGATGTACTTCAAGACTCTCAAATTCAATTGCATCGAGTCCTTTAAATAGCTCTTCGAGAGAAGAATCATGGACTTGAACCTTTTCAAGATTGATTAATCTTGGAGTTGGAATGGAACTAAGATGAGACTTATTTGGAAAGGAATGCAAGTCAAGAACTTGTACAGCAGTTGCCAATTTAGATTGCAATATCATTATGGATTTGCTGTCTAATGACAACTCTTCCAAAATGGGGAACCCCTGCACAACAGTTCAATCAGTTTTCACTTTTATCCATTGAATTGCATATCTGTTGGATTTAGTTAAAATTGGTTTAAAATTTGTGCAAGTGTAGGGAATTTAATTTAGTACAGGAAAAAACAGACTGATACTAACTTGGTTTTGATCTTCTCCTTCATCGAACATGGAAAAGAATGGTTGCATCTTCAATTTTGGACAGTCATGAATGCTAATCTTTGTTAATGATGGACATTCCACATTACCACATCCTGAATAGAAAGTCAAAAACTTTGGCAAATTTTCAAGGGCTACAGATTTTAACTCAAAAAATACAATGTTATTATCTGATCCTGCTGCTGCTTCAATTAGCCCTTCCATCATCTTACAACTCTTTACTTCTAACGTTTCAAGATTCGAAAGACACAACGCCATGGACTGAGTAAATGCATACTTCAAGCTGCTACAGTTTTCTAATTTTACCAACACAAGTTTATTCAAGTCCAAAATTCCCTGAGGATTCTTGTTACATAAATGGGTCAACATTGGTAGATTTTCAAATACTTGTTCCACTGATTCACAGCCCTTCACCTTAATCTTTGTCAAGTTTTTGAATGAATTGAGCTTATCTGTGAGTGTAGCTGTCGAGGAAAATCCACACTCCTCCACCACCTTAATTATAAGAAAGATAGAATTCAATTCAATTGTTGTCGATACACAAAGAAGAATAAATTAATAAAAATAAATTCTCACCCATTCATCCAGTAAACTTGTTATAGTGGCGTTAAGGCTTCCCTCCCATTGTTGTTTTCCATGAAAATTAATGACTACTCCCCGAAGCTCTGGTGTGCTTAAAGGTCCACCACAGAAAGTGATCATTTGAGAGCATTTGTCGACCTTTATGTTTTCTAAAGATGGGAAATTGAAGGCCTGCTGATTACTTGAGCAAAAGCTAGTGAGACTAGGTAAAAATTTCAATTGCAGAGATTTCAGTTTGTTGAAATTAATTTCATCATTTGCTGCAGCATCCTTTACCACTATTTCTGTCATCTTCATGCAAAAATCTACTGTCATTTCTGTGAGATTTACCAAAGTTTTGGCTGTTGAGGCAGTTACCAAGTATATCAATCCATGACAGCCACCCACATGGAGAGCTGATAAATTTTGGAAAGACAATGAGGATGGCGCTATGTTTATCAAACTTTGACACTGTTCTACTTTTAAAGTCTGAAGAGAATGAAGATTGAGTGGGGAGTGTTTGTTCCATTTCCATATATGCTTCAAATTGTGAAGAGATTGTAACTCCAAGTGTTTGACATGTACTTGTTGCTCCTCTCTAATTCCTTTCTGTGAGAACAGCACTTGTATAGAACCATGCTTCACAACGAGCGTCTCTAGACTGCCTTTAAGTCTTGTAAGAAAATGGAGGCCTTTGTGACATGAGGAGATGAGCTCAACAACTTCAAGTTTGGAAAGCTTATCAACTAGAAATCCACCTCTCTCCATCATCATTAAATCCTTCCAACCAAATGCGACTTTCTCCAAGCTATTTTTCACCTGTTGAGTGATCGATAGATTTTTGTTTCAACTATATAATTATAATAAAATGATATGAATTGTTCAACATTAAATTGTTAATTAAAAAAATATTTAAAAAAAGAAGAAGAAAAGTCTATGTAATTGTATTACCAATGTTTTCTTAACTTGTGTAAATGTCAAATTATGCTTATAATTTTGACAAGAAAATTTTATTTTCCATTTTAATAAATATAAAAAAAAATAGGCTCTTGTAACAGTACAACTATTGTATCTATAAAAATGGATAGAATTAACCTTCATTTAAAGGTAATCAACCGATAAAAAATTTAAATGATATTTAAATTTTTAATAACTTTTTCTTTTACTTTTACACATTAAAAACTATTGTTATGTGTTAGTAGTTTACTTATAATCAAAAACTTGATATGAAATGTTGTGAAAGTGTTATCACACCTAAAATTTTTTTATTTTGAATTAAATTAAATTTTATATTATTATTTATCTTTTAATAAATTTAATCATATAGTTATATATATTATCCAATTTAATATCCATCTTTTACATGGTTGATTTTAACTATTTAATTCTTTTCATGTAAAAGTTCATTCAGTCAAAAAAAAATTAATTATGTATTTTTTAATCGATGTCTCCTTCAATTCATATTAATAATTATATTAAAATAATATGAATTGTTCAACATTAAATTTTTAATTAAAAAATATTTAAAAAATACTATACTTTTTTAAACAAAAAAAAAAAGAGAAAAGTCTATGTAATTGTATTACCAATGTTTTCTTAATTTGTATAAATATCAAATTATGCTTATAATTTTGACAGGATAATTTTTTTCCATTTTAATAAATATATAAAAATATATCCAAAAAATGATTTATATTATATAAATGGATGTAATTAATGGGAAATTTTAAAGTTAGAAAATGTTCACTAGCTATATGCTAGTATGAAAATATGAATTATAATTCTTAAACTAGAAAAAAAAAATCTATTGTATACTATTTTTAAGCTCAAAAAGTGACAAATTATAGATTTTAAAAAATTTTATAAAAGGAGTTTTCAAAAAAATATATATATATAAAAGGATAGAAATTTTACTTTCATTTTTACGAATAAAAATTCTTTTAAATGACATATATACCCTTACAAATATTTAACATTTTTAAATTTATACTTTAAATATGGAAATCAAATCTTACAATATATATATAGTTGACTTAAAGATTTTTCAATATCAAAAAAAAAATTATATAAAATATAAAAAAAAATTTACATCAAATATTTATTAAAAAAATTTATACTTATTTTTATTTATTTTACACAGCATCAGGTAGTCACCATGTGAGTGACTACGTTCCTACTCCTAGGACCAGATTATACATTAATGTATATTGTGCTAGGCTCCAGTAAGATGTAAAATCTTTTCTTGTTTTTCTTATGAGATTGTCCACTTTATTTCTTTAAATAATTATTAAAAAAATATGCACTTTCAACTTTTAATTTCTTACTTAAAATAAAATACTGTACACAAAAATTAAAAAATTTATTTCTAAGGAAAATCATAAATGAAAATTTTTGATAGAGTTTTTTTCTTAGAACATTTAAGTCAAAATAGCTTCTAATTTCAATATAGTAAAAATATAATTTCTTATCTATAAATAGAAGCTATAATATTTAGTCACTAAAATTTGTAATGTACATAAGATAGAAAATTCCAGCAAAAATGCATTATCATTTTTTAAATAGTGTAAAATATTGTCAATACTATCTAAATATTGAAAATCTAATGCAGTGGTGGAGCATTTACTCTACCAAGTAAAAATTCAAATTCCAGAACTTCTTCCTAATTCTTAAGTGTTGGATATGAACTTTCATCAATGAGTTCATAAAAAAATAAGTGTCATTGACCATTGTAAGTAGTTAAAAATAGTAGTAATACTAACAACTATAGTATTAACTGTATATACGGTGAAAAAAATATCTAATATAAAAAATAATTGAACAATCAGGTGAATATAAAAAAAATTAAAAAAAATATTCTTAATATTACTTTTTTAAATATTTTAGAATATTTAGAATATATTTTTATGGAATTAAAAATTATAATTTATAAATTTAATTATTTTCAACATATTCTTTACCTATTAAAAATAAATTAGTAATTTTTATTAATTTAAAATAAAAATGACCTTTAAATAAATTTAAATAAGAATTAATTTTTTTATTGATTTAAACTATTTTTAGTGGAGATTGTATATCACATATTTAAGTTGGAATTCAATTAGATGAAATTGACAAAAGAAATTAATGGAAATGAGTATGAAAATTAAGGATTAAGATATTAAAGTTCAAGTTTAAAATAATAATTTTGATACTATACTAATAATAACAGTATGATAACATCGAAATGGCATTTTACGTCAGATTTTACTATAATAGATCGTCTAACGATGGAATAAATTTTAATTCCAAAATAATTAGAGCCAATAATTATATGAATTTTTAATACTATATAATTTTAAATAAATTTCTTAATAAAGCATAAATCATTAAATTTAAATATTAAAAATTCATAATAAATTTATAGAGGCAAAAACTAAAAATATTCTATATAATAATAAATTA
>CATIWK010224443.1:0-10600 GCA_949634005.1 Mallotus japonicus
TAAAGGAACGAACAAAGCGATAAATATGGGAGCGTTTAGAGGAGCTCCCTATCCCCCTGGCATTCCAAGCAAGTAAGGATACCATGGAGAAAAGAAATTCACAAGCAAGACTGCTTGGATGAGCTCTCCCACCTGTGAGCATCATTAAGGATTGTTGATCGAAGAAGACGTCGTACATCTTTATCATTTTTGTCAAATTTTATTCCCAAAGCCTTACCCAAAGGTAAAAGTAGCTTCCACCTCTTCGTGAAAGTTAGTCGAATTTTTAACAAACCGTTCGTTTGCTCTCTGGATGTCACTGTCGTCAGGTTGCCATGTTGTTTGAGAAATCTAAAGTGAAGGGTATACCTTGCCATAAAATTTATACCCTTCACTTTAGATATCATTTTAAGAGGAAATTAATTTCTCTTATTTTTTTAGTTAGAAAATAATTCTGGACAAATTAAATTACAATATATTAATAAATATTTAGGATAATAAATTAATACATTTTAACATCTTTCTTGCATTGTGGGGGAAATTCATGCATATACAGTAACGTGAGGGATGCGTTGTGGGGTGGTATAGACTTATGATAAGTAGACTAATACCTACTAGTGGTGACGCATGATTATTGTTGGACGACGCAGAACTTGATCAGAGGAGAAAACCTGACGGGTATTAATTAATTGTTTGGACGACACAGAACTTGCTCATAAACATTTTGACAGATTCTTAATTACCCATTAATGAAATTTGAATTAAGCTGCAGATTGTTTTGGATATATATATATATATATATATATAGAGAGAGAGAGAGAGAAAGAGAGAGAGACACCAATAGGTGTTGCTATTCACGACATCACGAGTAACAACATGACAAAAAAAAAATTTAGAGCATTTTCCATTTTGCCCCCTAACTTTTTTTCCTTTGTTTTTTTTTTTTTTTTTTGAAATTTTAACTTTGTTTTAATTTAAAACCTAAAATGCACTGAACTGAATCAGTCATACAATACTTTAAACGCATGTAACTTGTAAATAATTTTATTATTTTTTATTTTTTTAATAATATAATTTGTAAAAAATTCAATTGCAAAAATGTAAAAATTGCAAGTAACGACATCTCGTGACACTCAACATTATATATATATATATATATACACATTGAATATGAACGGGAAAAAAGGGCGACTTGCAGCAACAATAATCCTTTTATCTTCAAATCACAGATCGGGAAGCAGAAATCAAAGGTCGAGATGGGGATATTACAATGTTTCTTCGTTGTGTTGCTTAGTACCTTTCTTCTTTCAACTGTAGTGGTTCATGCACAGAGTCAATCAGGTATATATATATATAATTGGTAAATCTCTATACAACTTGTGTCAATGTCAGTGTTTGCCCACTTGTAACGTCAATGGGTTAGGGACCTGCTTACAAATGGAGATATATATTGATAGCATTGTTTGAATGAGTTCTTAGTAGAAGAAATAGCTCAAACAAAGAAGAGGCATGAGATTGAATTGAAAGATTCCACTGGAGTTATCGATGAATCCATTCCCGTAGTAGTAGTAGTACTTACTGTTCCATGATTAGAAATGTTCATCCATATGTTGTTTTTGCCCTTCTTTGGAGAAATGTTCTCCAATTTCTCCATTGACTCCATCGTTAGTCTCCTGTTTGCTGAGTCGAAAGAAAAGTACAAAAATAATAATCAATTGATTGATCTTTCGTATTTAACATTATTTATGATAAGTTTTGCTATAGCATTTTCCTGGTACACATGTGTTCAGGAATGGGGCTGACTTCACGATGTTGATTCAGGAATGAAGATAATACGTACGGCACTAGATGATATCTCTTTATGAAGATAATGTATATGGCACTAGATGGTCTATCTTTTTATTATTTTTTTTTTCTCTTTGACTGGTTTGTTAATTAATCTTGTTGGAGCTCTAAGACAATGAACAAAATATACATTTCTAAATTTATTTTTAGTCTCGAAATTAGGTAGGATGCAAAAAGTCCATGGAAAAGAAAGTGACTGAATAATAAGAAACGACTCGTATTAGTCGATGAAGCAACAAGGCTATAATAATGCTATTAATTAACCAATTCAACAATTAAAGTTTACATCAAGATATTATTGAAATAGAATAATTCATGAGAAAAGTTAGAATAAGTACTTCAGTAACATCCTCCTGATTCCTATGCAAGAAAAACTCCTGATAAGCATCAATGGAGGTCTTTTACTGCTTCCTTTACAAATATCTTTGTGTTTTAGCTTTTGCTATCCTGGTTCTTGGACAGGATCCACCAGGTTTGTGAATCCCAATATTCTTTTCATATCATGAGCTTCAACTTTATTTCCCCATAATTATATTATCTAAAAGGCATTTCTTTCGCCTCTCTTCTTTGTCAGGCTTTATCAACATTGATTGTGGCTTGCCAGCAAATTCCACCTCTCAAGATCCCAAAACAGGCCTCAACTACACTTCAGATTCACCTTTCGTTCAAACGGGCATACCTAACAGCATAGGACAAGAATATCTCGCCACAAACAACATTAAGCAACAGCTACAAACTCTTAGGAGCTTTCCTGAAGGTGACAGAAACTGTTACAGCATAGAAGTTGTTAAAGAAACTAAATATTTGATCAGAACATATTTCCTGTATGGAAATTATGATGGCTTCAATAAGTTGCCAGCGTTTGATCTGCATATTGGACCTAATAAATGGGAGACTGTGCAAATCCTGAACGCTTCCTCGAATTACTTTAAGGAGCTAATTCATGTTCCTACATTCAACTACATAAACGTATGTCTTGTAAAAACTGGCCCTTGGATACCATTCATATCAATATTAGAAATAAGACCCTTGCAAAATGGATCATACGCAACAGAGTCAGGATCTCTGGCACTCTTCAATCGTTTGGACGTGGCTTCTCTAAGCAATCTAACGATCAGGTAAGCCACCTTGTAATCAGTTTGCAAATAAGCTGACTTAACTTTAATTTTATTTTGGAGTTGACTTACATATTATCAATTCTAGGATGCATAGGAACTCCAACTAGTAGGCATTTATATTTTCGTATTGAAAATGTTAATAAATTTTTTAAATTAATTTGGGAATTGTTTCTACAAATTTAAAAAGTTAGAAACATATATTCAACTTGAAAAATACTTTTTTATTATTTTTTAAATAAGAAAGAAATAAATTTAAAAAAATTTCTATATTTTTCTTAAATAGACAAAATAATTCATAATTATATTATCAATTGATAATAATAAATAAAATTTTTATTTATATATTTTATATTTATAATATTTACATATTTTCACACGATTTCTTATATTTTTGCAGAATACCTTTTCATTGTATGGTTTCTAAGTTTTCCTGTTTTCACTTTTCCATTTCGGTGCAACTTAGTACGATAGATTTGTAGCAAACTTCAATAATCTTATTGCAACAAACTAAAGTTTTACTAGTTTATTATTCTAACACGATAATGTCTGATCAGGTATCCAGATGATGTGTGTGATCGTTTATGGTTTCCCTTTCATTACATCCAAGGGACAACAGAAATAAGTACCAATGAAACAGTACTTGCTGGTGTTAATTATTTCCAGCCACCATCAACCGTGATGAAGAGCGCAAGTATACCTACCAATGCTAGTGAACCTCTGACGCTCAATTTAATAACTCAGAAGAATGACTATCAGTTCTATGTGTATATGCACTTTGCTGAAATTATAAAGCTTAACGCAAACCAATCCCGTCAGTTCAACATTTCCCTGAATGGAGACTATTGGGAGGGGCCAGTTATTCCTGCTTACTTGTACTCAGAAACCGCGTATAGCACAACAGCCATCACTGGAGAAAAATTTGAGTTTGCTTTCTTTAAAGTTGGAGGTTCAACTCTACCACCCCTTATTAATGCACTTGAAGTTTATTATCTAGTTGAACTTCCACAATCAGAAACAAACCAAGATGACGGTATGTTTTATTTATAGGATATGCTGTTTTTTTTTTTTTTTCCTGTTTGAGTATTTATGCATGCTGGATACTGTATGCTGATAATGCTTGTGTATTTGTACTTTAAAACAATAGTTGGTGCTATCATGAAAATCAAATTAACCTATAATATAACAAGAAACTGGCAAGGAGATCCATGTTCTCCTCAGGATTATAAATGGCAAGGTCTTGATTGCAACTACAATGACACTGCTTCACCAGTAATCAAATCATTGTAAGTTGAACTATCAAATTTTCTTTTGCAATTCTGTATCTCTCCTTGCTATGAATATTAATTATGGAACCTCAATCAGGGATTTGTCGTCGAGTGGATTAAAAGGGGAGATAGATCCTGATATATTCAATCTGAAATCGCTGGAAAATCTGTAAGTATTCTTATCACAGTTGGAATAACGAATTCCTGGAAAATGTATTTGTTACAAGCATGAAATTTGGTTCCCAAATTTCAATTGTAATGCCAGGGATTTATCAAACAACAATCTGACTGGACCTGTGCCTGATTTTCTCTCTCAATTGCCCTTGAAAACCCTGTAAGTTTCTGTTGACCTCAGAGTAAGTTTTGGGACTATTCTTTTTTCGCTTTTGCTTCTTTTCACAATATTCTTGGGCAGAAACTTGGCAGGAAACAATCTGACAGGTACTATTCCGGCGGCCCTCTTTAATAGACAGACAAGTGGTTCACTGTCGCTAAGGTATGGTCCACATGAATCCATACTACCATTCATAAAGATAAACAGTACTAAAATGCATTTTAATCATTGCTTCTAGTGTTAGCGGAAATCCACTGCTTTGTCCTTCAGTTTCCTGCAACAAACACAACAACAAGAAGAATTGGGCAGTTCCAGTTGGGGTCTCTGTTGCTGGGCTTTTTACTATTGTAGCAGGATTGGCAATCATTTTATGGAGGCTCAAAAGAAGAAAGCAGAATGGTAAAAAAAAAAAAAGAAATGTTTACTATTTTTACTTTTGAACTTTGAGATGTGCAATGCCTGATTTGCAGTATCTAATTAAACTCGGTGAAATTTCAGCATTTAGAAACATAGAAGGTGAAAGTGGAAGGGGACCTCTGGAGTTGAAAAAAAGACAATTCACATACTCTGAGATCCTGCAGATTACTAATAATTTTCAGAGGATTCTTGGTAAAGGAGGCTTTGGAACAGTTTACCATGGCAACTTGGATGATGTTGAAGTAGCGGTGAAGATGCTTTCTGCATCCTCAGCTCAAGGGTACAAAGAGTTCCAGGCAGAGGTACATTATTTATAAAATCCAATCTTAGTAAGCGACTTAATCATAAAAATGTATTCTCAGGACAATTTTACTTAATGGATTTCTTTCCATTACAGGTAAAACTTCTTTTGACAGTTCATCATAAGAACCTAACCTCACTTGTTGGATACTGCGATGAAAATACCAACCTCGGGCTCATCTATGAGTATATGGCTAACGGGAATCTAAAGAAAAATCTCTCAGGTTTGCTATCTTGTACCTGAAATGTTCTGATGAAAAATTTCATTTAAGGAAAAAGAATTAGATTAGCTTATAGATCTCTTGTGGATGCAGAGGGCAACCCAAACATCTTAAGTTGGCAGGGGAGACTTCAGATAGCCCTTGAGGCAGCACAAGGTTGGCAAGCTTATGAGTTTTCAGAAAATACTAGTTATGGCAATACAATTGGACTAATATAAGCAAAATTTTGAAATGTAGGATTGGAGTATCTTCATAATGGTTGCAAGCCACCGATTGTACACAGGGATGTGAAGACCACAAACATTTTATTGAACAACAGATTACAAGCAAAACTAGCTGATTTTGGCCTGTCAAGAATTTTCCCTGCTGAAGGTGGCTCTTATGTGTCAACCACTATTGTTGGCACTCCTGGCTACCTTGATCCTGAGTAAGTACTTGAGTCTGCCGGACTCCTGACAATCTCACAAACATAAGCACATGAGAAAACATAATTAAGTTTTATGATCTGAGTTTGGTTTTGTCTCAGGTACTATGTGAGGAGCCAGTTAACCGAGAAAAGTGATGTGTTCAGCTTTGGAGTTGTTCTGCTAGAGATAATCACAAGCCAACCTGTCCTGTCGAAAAATAGAGAGAAGACTCATCTTAGTCAATGGGTTAGTTCCATGGTTGAAAAAGGAGACATTAAAAGTGTTATAGACCCAAGATTAGGGGAACAATTCGACCTCAATTCACTGTGGAAAGTTGTTGAATTAGCAATGGCTTGTGTTTCTGCAACTTCTGCTGAAAGGCCAAATATGAAGCAAGTGATGATGGAGTTGAATGAGTGTTTAGCATCAGAGATGGCAAGAACGACGGATGAAGATAGCTCTCAGTCAAAGATTTCTGTTGAATTAATGACTGTTTCTGTGCACACCGAACAAACTCCGCTTGCAAGATAATCTTTTCGTTGCAATCTCCAGAATACTCGGAGTTCATGTGGCTACCGAATACCTGTGTCATCAAATAAAAAAACAAGTGTGAAAAAGAGCAAGTGTTGGATAAATGGAAGAGCCACCTATGTAAAAATTTTTAATAAAATACCAGTTGATCCGTTTGAAAGAAAGGCTTTTCAGCTTCCAAAGTATATATCAAATGCTTTGATCTAAAGTAGATGAGCTTTTCTCCATTTATCAACTTGTTCACAAAAACTATAAAATGCTCCAACTAATGGCTTGATTCCTCTATTAGCGTTTTAATGTACACTTGATTCCTCTAATTATACAGTTGTAGAACATTGATTTTTTATTCCATTGATCAGAGGAAGAAGCAGAAGAACCATGATAAAGAAGAGTGCCGAAGACGAGGAAGAAAGGTCGTTTTAGGGATTTGATTTTGCTTTTTATAGTAGTCACGTGGCCATATCACATTAACGGAACACGTATGTCCTTTCTCAGCTGAGGTGGAGTATGATGTGTCAATTCTGGTTGACCATTTCCTCAAATTAAACGAAATTAACCATGTAAGTTCTGTGTAATTAAAATTAATATTTAATAATTAAAAGTATGTGAACACTTGGCTTGATGGCCAAATTTATAGATATAAATATCTGTGGAGTTTTAGATTGGAGATTTTGAGTCTTTAATTGGTGTTCTCCTTGTTGTTGTATGACAAAAAAAATGTTTTAATTAATACACGTGTTAAAAGTTATGAAATCAAAATGAAGTTAAAGAGTAAATTTCAATACCTACCCATAAGGTTTACATGAATAGAAGGATTCCTCTAATTATTATCGAACTAAACTCAAGTCAAACTTAATATATTATTTGTTTTGTAATTATCGAATTTTAAAAAATTTAAAAATATAAATTATGAATTAAAATTATTCACTAAAGATTAAAATAAATTATTTACTCAATAAATTATAATATATTTAATAACAAATACATTTTTATATTTAATATAAATAAAAATTCATATATTATAACTAATATCAAACTAGTAATATATTAAAACTATGAGATAGCTTGTGAATTTTAATTCAGATTTGTTCACAACTTTTCCATAGTTAAAAATTAATTGATTTATTAAGATTTCAATATAAAAATTTGAACAAAATTTTATTGAATTGAATTTCAAATAGCTGTTAAGGAGTTTGGCTATTTTACAGTTTTACTAGTTATTCTCTAACTAAGGGGAAAGACAACAAGAGGGCTTGCTTCGCGTGATAACTAGGGGAGAGGAAAAAATTTTCCGAACCGAATCGAACCGATTTAATTAATCGGCTCGGTTGGTATAAGTCATTCGATTGGTTTGGTTCCTTAAGTAAAGGAATTTTGGTTTTTGGAAATCGGTTTGGTTTCAGGGTCTTACCGACCAAAAACCGAAGTTCATAATTAATTAATTATTTAATATATATATATATATATATATATACAAAAGGTGCCAGTTCATGTTGAACCGTTTCAAATAACCCTAACCCTAATAATACTACCCTACTATATAAACCCATTATTCCTAAAAACCTAACCCTAATTCATTTCATTCCTCTCCTTTCGCTACCGCCTCCCCCACCTCTTCTTCTATCTCGAGTCTCTTCTGATCTTCTCCTTCAAGAACCCTAAAATAGTGTTGGCCCCTTGTTTCTTCGATTGTTTCTTCATATTTTCTTCAATTAACACTTCATTTTCTTCTCTGTAACACTAGATTACAGTGAAATGAGTGGCATAAATTAATAGATTTGGTGGAAGCTTCGATTATTCAGTGGTTTTATTGTCTTTTTTTTTTTCACTATGAGTGTTGATAACCATGATGTCTCTCATACATGAATGTTTTTTGCAATTAATCATGTGGTGGGATCTAATTATGGTAAATTCTTTAATTTTTTTTATATATATGTGCATATAACATGATTTTGTTGGTGATTTATATTCTAAAAATTAAATATTTATGTTTATAAAAAAAATTTTATGATTTGATTTATATTTTCGGGTTCCTTTTTTTAGATTTGGTTTAATTTTATAAGATTTAACAAAAAAAAATTGATATTGTTTTGTTTAATTTGATGTATGTGGATTTTTATGTCGATAATTTGTAGATCTGGTTTAATTTTATAAGATTTAACAAAAAAAAATTTGATATTGTTTTTTTTTATTTGATGTCTGTGGATTTTTATGTCGATACTTTCTAGATCTGGTTTGATTTTATAATATTTAATAAAAAATTTGATTTTGTTTTGTTTTAATTTGATATATGTGGATAAGTTGTAGATCTGGTTTCATTTTATAAGATTTTTTAAAAAAATTTGATTTTGTTGTGTTTGTTTTATGTATGTGTAGTTTTTTTTTTCGATACATTGCATGCAAAGCATTATAGTTAAATTTTTTTTGATTTTTGAATGTGTGTGTTATATAATATTATTCAGTGTGTATTTGTAGATCTCCTATAATTTTAGAGTCTTAGACTACTTAATTACCAAAACGTGATTTTTGTGTTTTTAATACTTTAATTGATGGTTGATTGTTTTTATTTCAGTTATAAGTTAAGCATTTTGCTTAACTGCTTGGGTGGAAGCTATTTGCTAAATAGATTCAGAACTTGTGAATCTGTTTATTTTGTAAACATTATTTGAGAATGAGTCTGGCACTATAATTTCGAGTGCAAAATTAATAAGGGTGGAAGCTTGTTCTCATTTTCTGTCACTAATTCTTCACTATGATTCTGGTTGCACTCTGGCTGAGGCTCAGTCTTCTGCCTAAAGGTATATTATTTGTATATTTTTTGTTTCTATGTTAACGAACGTATTTGGGATATTTTTTCCTATCATTTGCTAAGTTTAACTAATACTGTCTTCTTGGTTGCTAATTTGTTTTTGTTAGATGGAACCTGACAGTGGCAGTATTCCTGCCACTGAAACTTTTAGGGTGGAATCATTACAGAATTTGCCTGTCCCAGATCAGAGACTGCTAATCCTGAGAAGTAGACTGAGCCTGTGCCTGCCAAAAACAAAAAGAAAAGGGGTGGAAGCCAGATCAAAGTGCTGGTTGCATTTTGACAAAACAAAGGATGAAACAGGGGGCCCTGCTGCCAAGTGCAAATATTGTGGTAAAAAATTTTGTGCTGATACTAAAAGAAATGGCACTTCTAGTCTTAGGAATCATATCTTGACTTTCACTAGAATACCACAAAGTAAAGAAACTAGGCAGTCTCTTTTAACACTAGCACCTGCATTTGATGATTCTCTATCACAATTAGGAGTAATAGGCACATGGAATTTTGACCAAGAAGCCATCCATAAAGCACTTGTACATATGTTGATTGCTGATGAATTGCTTTTCAAATTTGTCGAAGGTGATGGCTTCAAAAAATTTATTGAAACTTGTTGTCCTAGGTTCAAAATTCCAACCAGATGGACTTTTTCTAGTGACTGTCACTCCATATATCTTGAGGAAAGGGTGAAGCTTAGATCATTTATTGCAAACCAATCTCATAGAATCAGTAACAACTGATTCTTGGACTTCCATTCAGAGAATAAACTATATGTGTGTGACTGACCACTTTATTGACAATGACTGGAAGCTTCAAAAAAGGATTCTATCTTTTGTGCCTGTTACTTCTTATAGAGGAGAGTACTTAGCTAAGGCTCTTGAAAATTGTTTGCTTGATTGGGGATTAAAATCTGTGTTTGCTGTAACTATTGACAATGCTTCTTCAAACGATACTACTCTAAATTTTTTTAAAAAGAAGCTCATGTCTTGGGGAACTTGCTCTGGTTTTAGATTAAGATTTGTACATATGAGGTGTTTAGCTCATATATTGAATCTTGTTGTGCATGATGGCTTGAAACAATCTTCTAAATCTATTAAAAAAATTAGAGAAGTTGTGAGGTACATAAGAAATTCACCTATGAGACTTAGAAATTTCAAGAAATCTCTGAATTTGTAGATATTCAGTCTGAGTCTGCTTTGTGTCTTGATGTTCCCACTAGGTGGAACTCAACTTACTTGATGCTTAAAATTGCTTGTTTGTATGAGAGGGCTTTTGATAAGTATGAAGAACAAGAGAGTTCCTATAGGGCAGATTTAAAGGAAGATGTTCCAGAATATGAGGATTGGCAATATGCCTTGAAAATTGTTGAAATGTTGA
>CATIWK010224495.1:0-11248 GCA_949634005.1 Mallotus japonicus
TTTCTTGTTTGGCTTGGCTATGGATACTGAAGTGACAGAGTATAAGTTTAGGTTCGCCGGGTAGATGTTCTTTCAGCTTGGAGTGGTCACAAAGATTTTGAATTTATTTATTTAAAAAAATGAGCGTTGATAAGTAAATTAATTGATAAAAATTTTATAATGTTTATCATACAAATCTATCACTCAAATAATATTATTATAATAAAAATTGTGGTCACAAAGATTTTAAAAGAAATCATTGTGATATGTTTTATTTTAATTAATTTTTAATTTTTAATTTGTTAGAATTATTTACTTAATTATTTTATTATGTATTAATTTACAGTTTTTTTACTTAATTTGCTGTTTATGTATCCTGCCGATTCACCACTATTGAAATTGTAAATTGAAGGCCAAATCTAATGGATTAATCCTAGAGCTAGAGCAGACAGCATATTAGATATATCAATGAATTTATTAAATATATTATATGGTTGCATAGCTATTAAATATTGATGAATCCATGTCCTATGGCATTCTTTGCCTATTTTGACCCAATTGTATTGTTTTTTTCTTTAACATTTAAATTTCTTCTTCTTTTTTTTTTTTGGTAAGATTTTTATTATTTTTCCTTTATTTCTTATATTTTTCCCTTATAGCATCTCATCAAAATTAATTGCAATGACTCACATTTATTATTATTGTTGTTGTTGTAAATAAAAATATAAGAAAAAAATAAAATTATAGACAAAAAAAAATATGTAAAAATGATAATTAATAAGTTATTATATTTGATTTTAATAAAATAATTTAAAGATGCATGGATTAAAGGTGAATGGAGGAAAAGCAAACTTCTAGAAGTCATACCCGATTTTATTTTAAACCATGTAAATGATAGAAGTTCTATTAGTGAAAAAAAAAATTATAACTTTTTTTTTTAATTTTTTTCATATTTACACCAAACTTTAAAACTTAATAAAATTAATCCAATTTAATAGGTTATTTACAATTTTAACATAAATGCAATTTAGTTGAAAATTAAAAAGTAAAACACATACATAATATTTGAGATGTATTAGCTAACCAGTTAAAGGCTGAGATGTATTAGCTACCCTTAATGTTATATTTCTATTTATACATAAAGGTTAAAAAAAAATCTACATAGTTTTTAGAAATTAAATAACTTCTTCTCATTTTCATTTTATTTTTTAAAATTATTCATGTTGAAATGTAACTAATTATTATAATTAATATTTAGATGATATGTATATGAAACTCAAAAAAATAGAAATTAGTTATTTTACTTTAGATGTCACTTGCATATTTTATTACTTTTTATTTTTAACAAATTATAAATATATTAAAATTATAAATAATATGTGAAATTATATTAATTTTTATCAAATTTTAAAGTTTAGTATAAATCTATAAAAGTTAAAAACATTGTAATTTTTAACATTAATATTTTTAAAGCAGAACTTTGCTTTGCCAAAGCAAAACAAAACATATAAATTACAATCATGCTTTCCATGATCAATTTACTATTTTTAGCGTTGCCGTCCAGCTAAGAAACATGTGCAAGAAACATGCATATTAACAATTATATGCAAGAAACATGTGCTTGAAATAGTTAGCCAAAATTCTAGGTATAAGTGGTGGATAAATTTGATGTCTATCTAAGCAGCTGCAAGCACAATTTTTTTTTTTTTTTTGATTATGAATCTAAAAATTTAAATTTGTATATTTTCAATTTAAAATATATAAAAATATATAAGTGGCATGTTTCTTATTTTATAAGATTTTAAATTTCTTCCAGGCCTTGAAATGTTGAGCTTCCTTATTCTGAGTCTGATGATGACTTGGGGTATCAATACTTTTACAAAATTATCATCAGGAATGTGTTTTGTTTCTGATGCAATATGGAGGTGTTTTTTTTTTTATACTTTTTATAATTCAAAAAAAAAAATTTAAACTTTTTAAAGAATGATTGAAGATTTAGTAGATGAATGAATTGTATTAATATAATAGTGTTGAGATACCAATCTTATCTTTGATTAGAATTATTTGTTGAATTGAGATTTATCCAAATTGAACTCTATGATAAAATAATCGATGTTGAGATTCATACTAACACTTATATGCAAGAAACATATGCTTGAAATAGATAGCCAGAATTCTAGGATCACATTGTTGATAAATGCAGTGTTCAGGCAAGCACAAAAAAAAACTTATGGGAAGTCTAAATTTTTGACTGAGGTCTGATACTGAAATTAGACATCTCAAAATATAATCTTAAAATTTAACTTATTATTGTCGGTGATTGACACATACTCTGTTATTTTATGTTTAAAATTTCAGATTCTAAATAAATTATTTAATATGAATAAGTACGAAATAATTATCTAATATTAAAGTATATAAATGAAACTGTATTTTTCAAATAGATAAATTTTTTTCACTAATAAATTTGATTTATGAAAAATGCATTTAAAGCGAGAAAGGGTAAAAAAAAAAAAAAAATCATTTCATGTAAAGAAGATATCCTTGACGTTTGAAGATTTTGAGGGAAGGCTGTAGAGGAGTAGGTGATGAATGTATTTTTTCATCATTGCATTCTTGACCATTTGAAAAATGGAAATTGGGGCAACTAACACTCCAAGTGGAAATAGCTGATGAAATTCGATAACATTAACAAAAAATATATATACATATTTGCATATAACTTGTCTGTCTTCAGTAAACGTGTATTTTAGCAATGTTTTTCAGCAGTCAACCTCCCTTCTACCTTTGCAGTCAAGGGTCAATCTCAGTCCGGCTAGAGAAATCTTTGCACGCCTCCATTACCTTTTGGGAGCTTCATCGTCAACAGATGACTTCAATACCATTGAATCAAACTTTGCTTTTATATAATTAGATGATAGTATTTGACAGGTAAAAAACCTTATTTTAGTATAACTTGAACTTTCAGCTTCATGCCTTCATTGGGTTCTCAAATAGTATCATTTGTATAGTCTTGATTTAAGCAAGCAAATATCCACATTGGAGTTTAGTTTCACTATATCTTGATTAAACAGGGTTTTTGATATGGTTGATTATATATGCTTGTTTAATTTTAATTAGCACGAATGATCTATAATGGATTGGTGTAAATCAAAAGGAAGGATCCTGACCAAACTGAACCTGCAACAATGATCTTTTATGTAATTCATAAAAGAAGCATCAACACAGGGAAAATGAATTTCCAAAAGGCCTACCACACAGGAACAACCAAGACCAAAAATATACAACCCTAAACTACAGTTGAATTGTGAGGTTACCAAAATGAAGCTGCTGAATATTAGGCCTCAATGTCTGCGACAAAAGGGTAAGGGTTTTGCAATCTACCTTCTAATTTGATTGCGCGCCGAGAGTAACTACAAAAGTGTGTTAATCTGCCTTAGCCAGAGAAGCTCCTGACTCTCAGCCTCTTTAAGGGCATCATCCACCTTCTGGACTACAAGCTTCATTGCACTTACGCGCTTTTCAGTCTCCCCCATCCGTTTTTGTAATGCCACTAGCTCCATGAGTGCCTCTTCCAGCTCCTTAGTTGCTGCTTTTATGACCATCATGCCATTCGCTTTTACAGACTTGAGAACAGAATGCATCTCGGCTAGATTTTCAATTTCAGATATCTTTTCTAATGGCTGAGTTAACCACGAAAGCTTAAGGTCCGCACCCTCCAAATCCTTCATTTCATTTTTAAGGACTTTAATCTCAGATAGAGTGAGAGGAGTGTTGGTGGTTTGCAATCGTCGAACAACATCACAAACTGTTTCAAGCAAACAAGCCTTCATTGCCATTGACTCATAGTGGCAGTTAGCAGCAATATCACCATACTTGGCAAATATGGCTGTCAGTATTGGGGCCGAACTAGTCTTCACTTCATAGCCTTGCACTAATGTTGTTCCACTGCATTCATCAGCTCCTCCACTATTGGCTGGAAGCAAGCCTTCAGAGAATGGGATCCGAAAATCTTGGTTTTTATGTTCTTGCTTTTGACTGCTACAAGGGTTTGCAGATTGGTCCAAACAGGTCCTGGTGGAAGCCGGTTGCTGCATAAAGCTGCAAAATTTTGTTCAATTAGAGCTGAAATTTTATCAAACGACTGCAAAAAAGTGACTGATTTCTAACTTGTGGATTGCAGTACTATGCAAGGTTTACTAAAATATCAATTAAGAAAAATACATTTCCTGGAACAACCAAAACTTGAAATGCATAAATGGTGAAAAGGACTCATGACCTGTAGTTCACCATTGCTACAGTTCATGGATATAGCACAGGCTAAAACCAGATTATATATCACACAAAATATGATATGGATATTCATTTTCATATTAGAAGAATGTCAGTATTTAAGGCAAACGTCACTCATCATGAATAAGCTATTAAAGCTTTTTGTGAGGATAGATTATCTAAATCAAGGCCATAGAGTTAAACAGCACATCAATAGGATAGCAACATTTCTTTTCCCTCAAAACAAATGGACCTACAGTAAATTTTGCTCTGCGGAACTTGACTGCTAGAAAGTGAGCATTGTAGTTAGTTAAGGGCAGGCCATTAATAACATGTAAAAGATGGTCAATCTATAGCAAATCTCTAAATATTTTAATTTGGACTGCTTTTAGTGAATCCTACTAGGAAATGGATGGCTGTTGCAGGCAACACACAGTCACTCAATGAACATAGCACAAAAATTATGTTAATTTTCACATTGGTGCATGCGAAAGAGAAATTGTCAAAAAATATATACATAATGCAATTGTTACGAAAACTTCAAAATAACCTACAGAATACAAGTAAGTTTAAGAAATATATAAATCAAACTTACACGTTAAGTGAACCAGAACCCAGAAAGTCCACCAGTTGTCCCTGTTAAAAAATTATGTTATATTTACTCGAGGACTCAATGGTAACTTCATTTGATTTAATAACAACCATTATATCAAAGCACAATTAAATGATTCAATTTAATTAATGAAAATATAAAGTTATGTGTAAGCAAAGCCAAGAACAACAATTAAAGGAGAACACTGTCAACTCTTTAATTCCACTCGATCATTATTTATTACGACAATGTTTTAGATAATTTTCACATCCTGCACGTTTAACAATTTTCCAACAGAATAAACTTATGGAGTTCTAAATCACTGACAAAGGCCATAGTCAACACTGCATACATTGCATGTTCCATTATATCTAGCCTAAAATTTCTTCATTTGATGGACATTGAATATTTCAATATGCATTGAAGAGATTATATGTGCAAGATGATAGCATGATTTTTCCACTTTAACATGACTTGTAAACATTATGCAAACATTTCTGTTCCATTGTTTGGACATTTCACTTAAAGCTTAGGACTCCATTGTCAGAATCTAGGTGACCAAGGAAACATTCGTACTATTCAATAACTAGAATAATAATCAACAATATAACAAATACATATTTAGGGCATTGCTTCAAGGGGAGGGTAGAACATGATTAATAATAAGGAACTGTGTTATACTACATATAAATTCTTAAGAAGGGAAAATAGGACCACAACCACAAATACCATTTATATTAATAGGATCAGAACAAAGAAAGCATTAGACCACATTCAGCTGTACCTTGTCTTTAGTTTCTTCAGGTTCAGCATTCTTAGAGGTTATTTTGCAACTAGCCTTCTTCCCATCCAAAAGTTGGATAGCTGGTCTTTCATCATTAAACTCCTGGAGCAAGCATCAGAGCAGAAATACACCAAATAAAACCTAAGTCAAATGCTTGTCCATGTATTGTTGATATATTGAAAAAACAATTGTCATTTTCATGGGTCAAAAAATGCAATTGCACTTAAAACATTGTTCTTTTACAGTCCACCAACTATTAATTTATCTACTTCTATTGACATGAGAACTCCTCATTCCTCAAAAAGTTGATTAAGTAATCTGTTGTGCGGCCTATAATTGATCTAGTCTTTGTGTCATGGGTGCCACTTGTGGAACTGAAATTAGTTACCAAGCCACAATAATGCAGAAAGGGAATAAGCACAACAAAATACATAATAAAACATTAAAAAGAAAGAAAAGTGAAAAAGGAAGAAACAAGATGTGAACACCATATTTTTACAATCTCCTATAACAAATCAAATGAAACTAAAAGACTTCCTGCTAGAGATGCCAACTAAATCTTGACAAAAGCCCCAATGCCCCAGTTTTCTCTTCATAGAGAAAACAGAATCAGGATTCAGGATCAGTTTAAAGGTTGGATAACTAGATTCATCACAAACTATAATCCAGACATACAGAAAATCTCATCTTGTTCTGGTTTTTTTTTTTTTCTAATTTTTTTATTTTTATTTCATACCATGCAGAAACACTCACTGTCACCAGAAAAGTACAAATGGAACATGAGCATACTCACCAAATATTCCTCGTAACAGTGCAGATCGAAAGACTTGATACTATTGTTTGACTTTGGGCAAATAGAACCAACTATTTGATCATAGTTATCTAGAGAAACTCCTAAGCTCTTCACTGTTCTCGAAATATATGGTCCGATCTTCGCAGCACAGTTTTTTATGACTTCCTTTCCCAACTTCAAGGAAGTTGGAGCAACATTCTGAGAAAACATAAGAACACAACCAAAAAAAAAGAAAAAAAGAAATTCCTGAATAGGGTTACCAAGGACATTAAATTTTAAATCGTGATTCATCACAAAAAAAAGTAACTATTTACCTGATTTTCCTTTCTTACACTAACTAAAAGGGGAATGACAATCTCCAAAGAAATATTATCACTTTCCAATATGGCAATGGTCATTATTGCCGCCATGGCAGCAGAAACAATATCTGAGTTGTTTGACCTTGAAAGGAAAAAAATAATAATAAATACTGAGTAAACATATACCAGTCACCTGCTAAACAAACTTGCAGAAGTACAAAGAAGATACCCCTTGTAGAATCAAGTCAAATATGGCCTTCACTGCAACACATCAGGCTCAAAACATAAGCAATTTGATGAGAACACTATCGTAATCACAATAGAGAAGAATGCTTTCAATTTGCTCAGGGTACAAATGTCCACAAGCATAGGAACCTCATACACTGCTTTTTCCCACATAACCCAACAACAACAGCTTTAGGATTCCAAATATTTTGTCTTTAAATGTAGAAGTCTCAACAAATCCACCCAGTAATGACCAAAAATATTAAAAATTCAAAATATAAAATAAAGTAGGAGTTCCAGACCATGGAACAAACACCAAACTATCCACTTCCTCCCAGAGAAAGAAAAAAAATTGTAGCAAGCCATTCTAGTTCACTAAGTAAGCTTGCTGTTTGGTTGGGGAGTTATTGCTGATAGTCCTATTCACTTGTCATCAGTCAATGAAACATTTCTTGCCAATTCCAACCTGATTTGCATAGATAAAGCTCTAATGGGTCTGTCATTGGAAAACGATCCGTAAGATTCAAGGATGCCTCTTTACAACCCACCTGTGGTGCATGCATAATTAACTACAACCATAATGGCCCCATCTCATAGAACCTCCATATCTCTTTCCAGATATCCTATCAGGCCAAACATAAGATGGATGCTTGGTCTATATCCCATACCAAACAGATGGCCTTTTGCATTTCAAGTGAAGGTATGTGTGACCTCTCATCCCCTCTTTACCACATTTAGTTTCAGCCAAGTGCAGAAATAAGAGAATGATCTAGAACCATGAGGATAAATGATAACAATCTAATCCCCAGAACTGTTAAACACATCAACAGCAACAACACAATACAGAGAACACTCTGAAAAACTTGAATTTGTGAAGAAAACAACTGCCAAACGAAACTTAAAATTGAAGTTTGCATACATGTGGTTGTTTACATATGTTTATCATGTGAATATTGTGGCTTTTTAAATTTGACCTCTGCTTAAGCTCCAAAAAATTTAAAAGATTGTGAAGATAAAATGAAAATTACACAAATTTATCAACAAACGGTGAGCTAAAGCTGCAGTAGACTATACACAAAATCAAACCATGTGAAGGTAGTTACCTAGTAATCATCAGAAAAAGTTGAAACATCTCAACAATCAAAGCATAGCAATCAAGGTCCACCATCACCACAACTGCCCTTGTTGTAGCAAATGTAACAAGGATTGACACCACCTTCGAATAACAGCAACTGGAAGTGTGTGAAAGTTTCTGAAATGCAGCTACTATCAGATGAAATATTTCCTGTGCACCAACGGAACACAAATAAGCATATACAAGCTCTTAAAAAGGCATATATGACAAAAATATTATATACTTTGTGTGGTTTGTTTGTGTGTGTGTGTTGGTATTAAGATGCAATAGAAGCTGATATCAAATGTTCAAATCACCGTCATTTTTTTATCATCATAAGGAGCTTCCGGTGCTGTTATTCTTATAATCTGACTAAGGCATGCAGCAACAGAAACTTTAACATCTGTATCTGAATGCTTCAAAAGTTTATCAGAAACCAATGCAATCCTTAAAGGTGAAAGTGCAGCAACCATTGATCCTTGTGGTGATTGATTCACCTTTGATAGAGAAACTTCAATTCTCTAGAAGACATAATGAAGAAAGAAGAAGTTACTCCACAAGTCAGGATCAAAAACAGTTGCAAAAGAAAAGTAATAGTACTATATAAAAGACAATGCAAACCAAAACTCCAAAAAAAATGCCAAGTGAGATAATTTCCAATGTTCTGCATACTAGAACAATAACAATTACATATCGCAACTAATCAATTCATATCCAGAAAAGACAGGTCAAATTCACAAATAAGGGAAAAGCCAAACCTTTATAAATGTGCATACCTAGAAAAGGGTATCAATTACAAACCAGAATTTTTTCGTAATTACAATTTTATTGTTTAAACACTTAAAAGTAAGGATCTTGCATCATCAGCATTCACCATAACCACAGTTATGATTAATTTAAATTTTTGTTTCAATCCTAATCACCAAACCACCGGTCACAATCAAGAATCACCAATGCCAATTAGCAAAAAGATTCCAAAACACAGCCAAGCTTGAACAGACAGCTAAAAGAAATCAACTAATTAACAGAAACTACAAGTGGGTACGCTTTATATCAAAAAATTTCAACCAAGAATCAAAGAAAGAAAGAACATTTCTTTATTTTTCTATATAAAAAAAAATCTAATATATACCCAACTAAAGAACATTTCTTTATTTTTCTATATAAAAAAAAAATCTAATATATACCCAACCACCCACCTAAAGAAAAACATTCTTCACAAAGCAGAATTCAAATATGATAAAAGAAATCAATAAAACCACATTAAAAAAAAACATTTAACAGAGTACAGAAACAACCCATGACTTGACCAAAACAACAAAACAAACCCAAAAAAAGGATAAAGAAATTTAAAAAAAAACACACACACACACACAAATAAATAAATAATAAAAAGAAAACATGTGCATAATAAAAAAAATAAAAGAAAATAAAGAAATGGGTAATGCTTACGTCAAGAATAGAGAGAAGGTCATCAATGGAGAATGGCGGATTAAGGAGTCTATGCCCATCATCTATCAGCCTTTTTTCAAGCTCTTTTCCCGCCATTTTTTTTTTCTTTTATCAGAAACAGAAAACGAAACCAACGCAGAAGAATAAGAAGCTTTGGAAACTATATTATGATAGAGACAGAGACAGATTAAATCTACAATTAAAAATAAATCAAAAAATTTTGCAAAAAAATTGAAACTTTATTGTGAACTCTTTTGAACTGAAATTTTCAAGTTAATATTTTTAAACCTTTTTTTTTTTTATGGCCTTTTCTTTTGATTCAAGTACTCCTCTACTCTACTCTACTACTATGGATCATTCTGATTTTTTGGGATTGAGGTCAGACGGGTCGGGCCAATACCCCTTGGCTTGAACATTTATCCTTTTTTTCAAATATTTTTTAGGGATATATATGTATATATATATATATATATATATATATGAATAAATTACATGTGATTAGATGTATTTTTTTTTTGAACAAGTACATATCATATGGGTAGAGGGGGGAAGGGGTGTGATTAGATGTATTTTGTAATTTTTTAAAGGTACATTATTTTATTTTAAAATAACGATACATGTCACTAGGACTGAGCAGAAATCGTTCGTGTCCGATTTTCTAACCCGACCCGATCCGAAAATTGGACACAGTTTGGTTTCCGAAAATAAATGAAGAGCAGTTCGACTAATATATATGGGTATTATCGGTTTTTGGGTCGGTTGGACTTAATTTGAAATCGAATCGACCCAACCCGAATTTCCGATATATATATATATATATATATATATTGCGACG
Source organism: Mallotus japonicus (assembly GCA_949634005.1). Taxonomy (NCBI): domain Eukaryota; kingdom Viridiplantae; phylum Streptophyta; class Magnoliopsida; order Malpighiales; family Euphorbiaceae; genus Mallotus; species Mallotus japonicus. The sequence continues at coordinate 10,346 of CATIWK010224495.1, forward strand.
TCGTTTTTGAAGGGGTGGGAGTATAAAAGAAAAAAACCCTACCCCTCCTATTATTTTCTCTCATTTCTTCTTTCTCGTCTCCCTTACAGAAGTCGCCCTCTCCTCTGAAAAACCCTAATCCTAACGCTAACCCTTAACCATTTATCTTCTTCGTCTCATCTCCTCTAACCTTAATCACTCATTTGTCTCTGATTTTGGTCTCTCAATCTCAAAGTAATCGTTTTGATTACTTTCAGTCTCTTTTGCCTTAAACACAAAACAAACAAACACAGATCATATTCATCATTTCATCTCTGTTTGTTTTGGTAATTTCTTGGTTCTGTGTTAGTTTGTTTATTTCTTTAGGGTTGGTGGAAGCTTTATGGTTTATTATCAACGATTCATATGTGTTTAACTTTTTTATCTTTTGATTTACATGGAAAGTGTTATTTTTTTTAGATCTAGTTTATTTTTTTTTTTATTTTTAATGTACATGCAAAATCAAAATTATTTTTTTTTATTTTATCTTGAAAAAGTTGTTTCTGGTTTATTGTTATAGTGATTGTTTATTAGTATCTTCAATTTTTCTTTTTGTTCATTAATTTCTTTTAGTGATTGTTACTTTATTTCGTTTATTTATTTCTTCAATATTTATTTTTTAGTGATTTGGAATTTTTATGTGTTTCAGTTTCATTTTTTAAAATTGTGTTGGTAATTTCTTTGTTCTGTGTTTATTTCTTTCATGATGAACATGATCTCGTTAATTTTAAAGGGTTGGTGGACGCTTTATGGTTTATTATCAAGGATTCATATGTGTTTTACTTTTTTATCTTTTGATTTACATGGACAGTGTATTTTTTGTATAGATCTAGTTTATATTTTTATTTTTAATTTACATGCAAAATCAAAATAACATTTTTTTTT
>CATIWK010224512.1:0-12446 GCA_949634005.1 Mallotus japonicus
AGGTAAAAAAAATCATAATATGTTTGGAAGTGTATTTTTGACCAAATAAAAAATAATAGATATATACTTACCTAACACAATATAATAAAATTTAAAATTTATTTGAAATAAATTTTATAAAATATTAATTTAAATCAAACAATTTTTATTAATAATAATTCATTTGAAATTGAACCTACCAAGAGCTTATGGAATTTGGTTGAAAAATTGATTATTTGCTCACATTAATTAAGGAAGAAATGGATTATTTGCATTTGCACTGCACACCAATTCTTATTCCTATAAAAGGCTTCTACTTTTATTCTCATAAGCACCAACCTCAGCTTCAGCCTCTTACAAGCTGCTTATTATTTTCTTTTAGCTTTTTCAACAAACAATGGTTTTTGTCAATGAAATTCGAAAGGCTCAGCGGGCTCAAGGCCTTGCAACAGTCTTGGCCGTTGGCACTGCCCTTCCTCCAAATTGTTATGATCAAAGTACATTTCCAGATTTTTACTTTCGTGCAACCGATAGTGAACATAAGACCGAACTCAAACAAAATTTTGAGCGCATGTGTAAGACTCCATCAGTGCTATTTTTTTTCTCCTGATCACGTTCTTGATCGATGATCATCATGTTAATAATATATAAATATTTCTGATTTTTGACATGTATTTCAGGTGAAAAGTCAGAGATAAGGACACGGTATCTCTACTTGACTGAGGGAATTTTGAAAGAAAATCCAAATTTAGCTGCACATATGGCTCCTTCTTTGGATATAAGGCAAGACATGGTGACAGTAGAGGCACCTAAGCTAGGAAAAGAAGCAGCTCTTAAGGCTATTAAAGAATGGGGCCAGCCCAAGTCAAAAATTACCCATGTGGTATTTTGCACCATCACTGGAGTGGAGATGCCTGGGGCTGACTTTCAACTCACTAAACTTTTGGGCCTTCGCCCATCTGTCAAAAGGTTCATGATGTACCAGCAGGGTTGTTATGGGGGAGGCATGGTACTCCGGATGGCCAAGGACTTAGCCGAGAACAACAGAGGTGCCCGTGTTCTTGCTGTCTGCTCGGAGGTAACTACCATGAATTTTCGTGGGCCTAGCGAGACGCACTTGGATAGCCTTGTAGGCCAAGCTTTGTTTGGTGATGGTGCATCTGCTGTAATTGTGGGCTTAGATCCCGTGCCAGAACTTGAGAAACCCTTGTACGAAATAGTTTATGCGACCCAAACTATCCTGCCGGACAGCGAGGGGTGTATTGGCGGGCATGTTCGTGAGGCTGGGCTTGTGATCCATATTCTCAAGGATGTTCCTGGACTGATATCCAAGAATATTGAGAAGAGTCTTGTTGACGCATTTCAACCTTTGGGCATCTCAGGTTGAAACTCTCTTTTCTATATAGTGCATCCTGGTGGGCCTGCAATTGTGAACCAAGTAGAGGCTAAGCTTGGACTTGACCTAAAGAAAATGGAGGCCACAAGACATATACTTGCTGAGTGTGGCAATATGGCCAGTGCCTGTGTTCTATTCGTCATGGATTATATGAGAAAAAAGTCGGTTGAGAGGGGCCTTAAAACCACTAGAGAGGGCTTAGAATGGGGTGTGCTCTTTGGGTTTGGGCCTGGACTTACTGTTGAAACTCTAGTACTCCGCAGTGTGCCTATAAATTAGAGATGGTCATATGGTCAATAAAAAAAAATAAGAGGTTGATTATGTTGACTTCTACATGGTCAACATTTGCCATTTCCATTTCTTTTTTTTTTTTATTTTTTTTACTTTCATTTGGTTTCCTTTTCCCTAAGACGAAGTGTGGGAAAATTATGGTGCAATATTTTACATGATGTATTAATGATGTTATTTCATATGAACAATTAATATTTAAAAATATAATGTTCCCTTTTTACTTCATAAATTTATGATTGGAAAAATTATAAATTTGGTGTCTGAACTTTTGTGGTTTTTCTATTTGAGTGTCTGAACTATTTTTTTTTCTATTTGAGTGCCTGAACTTTGAAAAAACATATCAATCAGATGTATCTGGCCTATTTTAAGCTGACTGTGTGCTTAGTTAGCTCAAACGGGATCCACTTTTTTCCAGCTCACGTGCCATTTTTTTCAGCTCATCCCTATTTGAGTGTCTGAACTTTGAAAAAACATATCAACTAGATGTATCTGACCTATTTTAAGCTGACTGTGTGCTTAGTCAGCTCAAACGGGGTCCACTTTTTCCAACTCACATTCCATTTTTTTCAGCTCATCCCCCACTATTGTCCACTTTAAAAATGGTAGAGATAGCTAGAAAAAAAATGGACTCCATTTGAGCTAACTAAGCAAACAGTCAGCTAAAAATAGGTAGATATACCTGATTGATATGTTTTTTCAAAGTTCAAACACTCAAATAGAAAAAAAAATAGTTCAAACACTCAAATAGAAAAACCACAAAAGTTCAGACACCAAATTTGTAATTTTTCCTTTACGATTTATTCGACTTCTTTATTTGTCGAGATTTGATTAATAAATACATGCATAAAGGAGATTGAGAGGAAAAACTTTAAAAAAAATTAAGGTTAAAATTAAAAAATTTGAAAAGAAATAAAAAATTTATATATGACTGTGATATCACTACTAACGATGTTTATTACGATCCTAGTTATTTATTTATGCATAAGAGCATCGAGTGTGTAGTTAAACTTGCATGTAAAAATAAATTAATGGAAATATGGAAATACACATAAAGTTACTCTAAAAATTGGCTAGTTTTTATTGTTGCAAGACACAGCTACAACCTACAGCCTAGCCCTAGAGAAAGTTTGCATTAAGAGGATGTTTGGTTTAGTAGATGGAAGAAATGGGATAAAAATTATTTTGGTGTCTATACTTTTAAAAGTTACAATTAAGTTGTGCAATCGGTAAAATCGTGACAAAATGGTTATTCCAACCGGTTGCTGATGACGTGGCATATAAATTAAACATGTGGTGTTTGAGTTGGAAACATTTAATGATGTGGATTTACACTAAGCATATGAAATCACTAAAATGTCCTGTTATGATTAAAAAGAGAAAAGAGGGTGAAGAACGTATACAATGCAAAAAAGCTCCTATGTATACAACAACCAAAACCATTCTTTTGGCATAGGCAAGAAAAATCAACTGTGATTTTGAATTTTGAGGGATCAACAGAGTGGGTCTTGTTTAACGTTAGACAATATAGATATGGCAAGGTAATTTCTCCTCTTTTTAATTGTTAAGGTTTGTGGAAACAAGTTGATGAATGTGTCATACCTCTCTTAGACAACCACTACCACCAACAGCGATGGTGGCACCACATCGACGACAAATTGAAAAGCACCATATACCCATTTAGTTTTGATTTCAATAAGTCATTCCTTTTTCTAAATAGTCAAAATCCCCAAAAACCCCATTACAGCACATAATTCTAAGTCTAAGATTTCCTTTTTTTTTTCCAATTATAGATCCAATTCTTATTAATTTTTTTAAGATTTTCTTTTCTAGATATGATTAATTGATCACAATAGGCTATAAAAAATGTCAGAAAGTAAGGAATTAGTGGATTTATCTCTGTAAAATGGAGATCATGATCTGTTACCATTATCATCAGTAGTGGAAAAAGGAGAAGGAAGAAATGAATCATCATCATCAAATGGATCTGTTATTGATCCTGAAATTGACGTTAATCAGGTAATTTATGTATAAATAATTGGATTATGTTAAAAAGTGTTCTTTTTTTCTATTTTTATTTTGATTTAGGTTTAGTAAGGGTGTACATAAATTGCAGGGATAAGAACATGAACGGGAAGAGCTTAATAATATGGAAAGAAAAGAAGATATGCTTGTTGATGTAACTGCTGATATAGAAGAAAATCAATTTCAAGAAATGGATAATAATGGAGAAACTGATAATGAGGCTGCACAACATGATAGAGACACAGAAGAGTACAAGGCTGTTGTTGTTTTTAACTCAAATCAAATTTGGTTGATTAATGTTGTTAAAAATTATTTATTTTCTGAATGGGCATATATATATTTTTTAAATATATATAGGGAGAAAAAGAGGACTTTTCAAAGGCAGTTGCTAATCTTTTACACCAACTCAAGAATTTGACCAATAATGAGGATTCAAAAGAGTTAACAAGTGGCAGTGATTCCTTGAGTGAGATGATAAGTGAGTGTTCTCAGTATGTTAAAGTGTCTTTAGAACAGAAGTTGCAATCTCAGAATGCAATAATGGAGCTTCAATGACAGATTGAAGAGCTCAATGTAAAGGTTCAAGTGGAATAGAATGTTGACATCATTGCAGATAGGATGTTAGGTGTTCTTAGTATGGTGGTTAATCAAGAAGAAGAAGAAATAACATAGAAGAAGAATGTTTCTTTTCTTTTTTTTCTTTTTTTTTTCCTTTTTCTTAGTATGGTGGAGAAGAACATAGAGAAGGAACAAATGTCTTTTAATGTCATTTCCTTATTAACAAGTCACATGCTACTCACATGCACATCCATGTCAGCATAGTCTATCTTATGTTAGCACAACTTTACAACTTACCTGAAGGCAACCGGTTGGAACAACCATTTTGTCACAATTTTGCTGGTTACACAACTTAATTGTAACTTTTAAAAGTACTGACATCAAATTGTTAAATTTTTGAAAGTACAGACACCAAAATAGTCTTTATCCCGGAAGAAATTGATAGCGATTTTTCATGAAAGAGTTAGATTAAAGGTGTTCCCGTCGATATTTGAACTGCATTAACTCTATTTTTTACTTTTTTTAGCAATTTATAAATTTAAATTTATTTTTAATTTGATACATATTACCTTTATTAAAAATAACTAATAACTAAAAAAATAATCACTAAATAACTTTTTAACTTTTTTTTCAATTAAATTTATATAGTCAATTTTTATAATTCATAATAAAATAAATATTATTTTAATTATAATTATTAATAATTACTATTTTATACTATTTTTAGATAATCTATATAAATAAAAAATTATGAAATAAATGATTTTATTAAGAAATAAATTATGTTTTTAACGGTCTGAACCAATAACAACTTGTAAAATATAGTCCATATTTACCAACTACCAAAAACTACTATTAGCTACTATCAATAGTTAAATCAAATTAGCTATACCTCTTTTATTTGACTTTATATAAAGAGTAATTAACAACATCTTAACAAGATTAAAGCTAACTATCATAGTTGCCTAACCTCTCAAAGAATGATGGGTGTCCTAATTTATAAAATAAATGTTAGACTAATCTAACTCAATAAAACTTCAGAACCATTTTTCATATTAAATTAATAAAAATCATGACATAATAGTAAAAGTGTACCTGAATTCATAGACCAATTATCATAGAGACGTGCGGCTGTTATAGGTTGGTATATTTTTTAAGAGAATGCTTTTAAATTTTTTTTCTCTATTTTTCTCTAAAGATGGGATTTAGGAAAAAGTAGAATAATAATGATACATATGAGCTAGAGACCATAACCACATATATGGATAATTTTTTTGTAATTTTTTGGTATTTCTATTTTAACCATCATTAAAATAGAAATTACCTTTTAATCTCTACACATTAAAGGTCTCACATCCTTTAAATACATTAAACCTCAAAACTATCTAAACTTTAAATGATTACTTTTAAGTGGGCTCATCTTATATGACAACCTGCAATGTATAATCATTCATATATAAAACCAATGTTGGATTAAGGATGTATTACAAAAATAACCGTCTGAGTTCAACTTTGCTGTCATCAGCGAGATGTATCTATAACCAATCCAGTCCATCAATCATACCAACATAATATCAAAGTAGCCTTTGTTACATTTATCGTAACTCGACTCATCAATAGTCACGTATGTCAATATAACTGATGACATGGATCATGATGTGGATGTGTAGCATGACAAATTTATGCAATGTGATCTTAACATGCATATTTCTAACTAGTCCATCTTAAAATTTAGTGAGATCAAACCATATTGAAATTAGAATGTGAATAAACTAAAAATTTTATTTCTATTGAAAATAACCAAAATAACTAAATTTATAAGCTGAACTAATCGAAAAATATCTATATCAGAATAGTATGAAAAATTACAAACTCCCATTAAAATTGAATATCCTTAAATGACATGACACCCATACAAGCAATCTACTCATGGAACACTTTAGGTGGCACTCCCTTAGTAAGCGGATCCGCAATCATGGAGTTTACTTTGATGTGCTCTATAGACAACTGTCCACTCTGAACTCATTCCCATAACAACTAGGAAGTTGATGTCTATATGCTTTGACTTTGTTGAGCTCTTGTTGTTGTTGGAATATAAAAATGCTGACTTATTGTCACTAAATAACGTGAGTGGCCTTCCATAACCGTCCACTATGCGCAGTCCCGTGATAAAATTCCGCAACCATATTCCATGATTAGATGTCTAATAACAAGCTATGAATTTTATCGTCATGGCTGAAGAGATTATAAGAGACTGTTTACCACTCTTGTAGGAGATAACACCTTTAGCTAGTAGGTAGATATAGCTGATATAGATTTCATACTATCTTGGCATTCAACAAAATCGGAGTCAGTATACCCAATGATCTCAATCTAATCTAACCTCTGATATGTGAGCATGTAGTCCTTTATTCTTTGTAAGTACCATACGACCTGTTTACCTACTTTCCAATGATATTCTCCTAGATTGCTTAAATATCTACCCAATACCCCAGTGATGTACGCAATATATATATATATATAAGGAATCTTTTGCATTTTCTTTTTATCAAGATTATTCTTAGGACACTGTTTGATACTATACTTCTCCTTTAGCCATAGAGGTATCACCTGGTTTACAATCCTGTGTATCATTTCTCTTAAGAACCTTTTTGATATAGCCCTTTTATGATAATCCAAGAAAATAGCTCGAGAGCGATCTCGATGCATTTGGATGCCTAACACAAAAGAGGTCTTACCAAGATCTTTCATCTCAAAATTCTTAACTAGAAAGCTCTTGGTTTGTGCAATAAGCCTATATCATTGCTGACAAGCAAAATTTCATAGACATATAAAATTAGAAAAATATACTTGCTCCCATAGAACTTACGTTATATGCACTCATCAACTAAATTCCTCTAAAAACCAAATGAGATGATCATTTGATGAAACTTGAAATATCATTATAGAGATGCTTGCTTGAGTCCACAGATGGATTTTTTCAAGTTTGGAAACCATATTGTTTGGGTCACAAAACATGAAGTTTTTTTGTTGTACCATATAAATCGTCTCATCAATGTTGCCATTGAGAAACACTGTCTTTACATCCATTTGATACATCTTAAGATCGAAATATGCCACTAATACCATTATAATCCTAAAAGAGTCTTTTGAAGAAACTCGAGAGGAAATTTCTTTATAGTCAATGTCTTCTTTATGTATAAAGACCTTTGCAACAAGTCGCACCTTATACCTCTCCATATTTCCTTTCAAATCTCTTTTGGTCTTAAATATTAATTTGCAACCAATGCATACATTTACAGTTACAAATGTTATTGCATACAATAAGTTTCTTATAGTCAAAAGCACAACCTATCTTCAATTATAAATTCAAAAGTTCTTAATACAAAAAAAAAGGTAAAGAAAAAGAAAGAAATTTCTTAATCGTCAAAAATAGGTCTTTGACCTCTTTAGGTGGGGGACATGTGATAATAATAAGGTCAAAGATAAATTCCTTAAGACTAGAGTCAAAGTCCTAGTCATAGACCAGGTCAAGAAATCTCTTCTAGACTTTTAGTCAATGACCTTCCATAGGTGAAGATACTTCCACTCTGACTACTTTCTTGTTTCACATAATCCCCATATCCTTATTGTTGGTTAGTTCTCCTAAAATTATGCAACCACATAACTACCTTCCCACAAAGACTAAAACTTCTCTATAGACAACAGTTCCTTACTTCTTAAATAGACTTTTGCTCCAACTCAACAAGGTAAGTCATCCAAATAGCAACAACCACTTTTGGTTTATTCAATCATCTTCTCATATTGACTTAAGTATTGAGAATGCTATGAACACCACCTGACCCCATTCTAACATTTCTTGTCTTGTAGATCATCCAATCCCCGATTGACAACTCAATCTCTACTCCATTGAAGGTAAGGCTCTTGAAAATCATGGGTGCCAAAAATTTTAATTTCAAGATCACAACTCCTAGGCCTAATGATACACAATGTTTATTGGCATCTAATCTTATTGTAGGCAGACAATAGAATCACAAGATTTTGATAGCATTATTTAACAATCATGACAGGAAGTAAATTCAAAGAATTCCAATTGGGCATGTTGATTGTGAAGATAAACTAGTATGGCATTTTAATAGAAAAAAGGTTCTTTAACGGTTGTTGATGTATATCATTTTATATGTGAATATTTTAATAGACTGCATAATAAAAATGCAGTTTCATCAACTATAAATGTCTTGAATAATATGGATATCTGAAGATTTTTATGGAGTTTATCAGTTGTTTTAAAAGTTAAATTTTTTTCGTGGATGGTTGTCCACAATGCTGTTGCTTCAAGAGTTAACCTTTTTTAGAAGTCATCTTATTGATTCTGAATCTTGTCTTTTGTGTAGTGTTGTTTCAGAATATATTATTCATATCCTATTTGAATGCCTACATGCCAAAGCTGCTTGGTTTGCTTTGAACTTTTCTTGTATGCCAGTAACAAATAATTGTAGACATGTAACTGCTTGGTGGCTGGATGTGGTTAAAATGCTCTTTGTTAATGATAAAATTCAATTAGCTAAAATTCTGCATCTGTGTTGGGCAATTTGGAAAGGTCAAAATTCTTACATATTTGGAGGTCTCATTCTTGAACCTAAGAAAACAGTTCTGTATGCTTCAAGGTCTTTGCATGAATACCTGGAGGCGCAAAAAAACTTCTTGTTAATAGTTCTAATCATTCTGTGGAACATTCCCAAGGTTGCATTTATCCTCCTATGAATTTTTTGAAAATTAATGTTGATGTAGCTTACAATGATATTAGTTATCATGCAGGTTTGATCGCCATAATTAGAGATTCACAAGGCAGAGTTCTTACTATCTGTTGCAAAAGAATGATAACTTTTTCATGATTGACAGCAGAATATGCTTGAAGGGTTTTAATTAGCTTTGAAAGAAGGCTTTCAAGATTGTTTTTTGAAACTGATGGTTTAATTTTGTATCAGGCCTTATCTAAAGATGATCCTACTTGTTAGGAACTTGATGCTATAGTTAGAACTATTAAAATTGCTTGTAGAATGTTTAGGAGTTACAGGTTCTCCTTTGTTAAGCGTTTAGGTAATAAATCAACTTACTGGGTGGAAAATGCTTGTTTAAATTTCTCCTAGGCCCCATACTAATTATCCTGAACCCTTTATTTGATCATTGAACCTATGAATGATGATTTGTCAAATTTTTATTATTTGGTTCGGGTTCAAATTCAATTGATCAAGTTGAAATGGAAAGTTTTATGAGACTAGGTTGCTTGATTCTTTTTAGAAATATTATTATGTCAACAAAATTTTTATCCTGTTAGCTATTTATAAATTTACAAATCATGCATTTTGTAACCTATTATAAAAAGTTAATCTTTTGATTTAGATGCATTATTTAATCTTCTGCAATTTAGATATCGATTCAATTACAAAGTTATACTTATTTCTTTTCATCTAATATTTCATGGAAAAATTAGATAAATTTATTAAACTCTAATTAATCCGATTTCGGATAAAATTATAAGAGTGTCAAAAATTTTTCAATAATTAATTTAACGTGATTACATATATTACATATTAAAATTTTATTTAACTAAGAACAACCCCTATTAGGTTGCTCTTTCGCTTTTCCTCTTTGTGCTGGAGAATTAAACCACCTAAACTCTATCCATTAAAAAAAAATCATAAAATAAGCATTAGGATAAGAACAGATTCCAATTTATTTAAAAACTCAAATCAAATTACCAGCCTCACATTCTTTGCAAAACCAAAAAAAAAAATTCAAAGTAAACAAAATAAAACAACCAACCAGTAATTAACACACAAAATCTTTATGCTAGTGCTGCAAATCAACTCCTTATGGGCAAAAATTCAAGATTTTACCAGTTGTGTATCTTACATGTAATTAATTAGGTCATGAGAGCATACTCCAAACACCCTTATTTTGTCCCTGCACCTCTAGTCCAGTGGGCAGATGCTTGAGGGACATCCAGTGGGTCTTGGGTTCGAGACCACCTCCCCCTCCCCATTCCCCTACTTTGGTCAAAAAAAAAAAAAACACCCTTATTTTTATCACCACATTAATACATACCTAACCACCCAACACAACCCACCAAGTTCATAAAATTCAACCCCCCAAATTTATTTAATTGGAAAAAACACATTATACTTTCATTGTGAATATATAGGCAGCATTATCATGGTAACTATGAGCAAATCCAATTCACAAATCACAGTTAATAGGTTGGGCGCTGGGGAGTTTGGTATACCATACAACCCCTTTAGTTACCAAACTAATTCTGAAGTCACTTGCCTGCCAGCACTCAACTCTCTAGTAGTTACTGTGTGCCTAAATTTTCAAGGTACTGGCTTGAGTCATATCTACCTTTCTCTTATTAGACTTATTAATTAATTGCATCTTCTACAATTATAACACTTTTATCCTCGTACACCAACCTCGACCTCAACCTTTACTAGCTGCTTATTATTTTGTTTTAGCTAGCTCTTTTAAGATACAATGGTTTTTGTTAATGAACTTCGAAAGGCTCAGTGATCTGAGGACCCCACAACAGTCTTGGCCATTGGCACAGCCACCCCTCCAAACTGTGTCTATCAAAGTACATACCTAGATTACTACTTTTGCGTAACCAACAGTGAGAACAAGAACGGACTCAAACAAAAGTGTCAGCGCATGTGTAAGACTGTCCACCAGTACCATTTTCTTTTTCTTTTATTTTTTCTCCTAATTTTATGATCACATTAATGTATATATGTATATTATTTTTAACATGTCTTTCAGGTGATAAGTCTAGGATAAGGAAACGGTATATGTACTTGACTGAGGAGATTTTGAAACAAAATCCAAATTTGTGTGCATATGTGGCTCCTTCTTTGGATACAAGGCATGATATGGTGGTCGTGAAGGTACCTAAGCTAGGAAAAGAAGCAGCTCTTGAGGCTATCAAAGAATGGGGCCAGCCCAAATCAAAAATTACCCATGTGGTGTTTTGCACCACTAGTGGAGTGGACATGCCTAGGGCCGACTATCAGCTCACTAAACTTTTGGGCCCACGCCCATCTGTCAAAAGGCTCATGATGTACCAACAAGGTTGTTATAGTGGAGGCATGGTACTCCGGCTAGCTAAGGACATAGCCGAGAACAACAAAGGTGCCCCTGCTCTTGTTGTCTGCTTGGATATAACCACCTTGACATTTCATGGGCCTAGCGAGACACACCTTGATAGCATTATAGGCCAAGCTTTGTTTAGTGATGGTGCATCCGCTGTAATAGTGGGCTCGAACCCAGTACCCAAACTCGAGAAACAATTGTTTGAACTAGTCTATGCGGCCCAAACTATCCTTCCGGACAACAAGGGGTCTATCGATGGGCATGTCCGTGAAGTCGAGCTTACATTTCATCTTCTTAAGGATGTTCCTAGATTGATATCTAAGAAAATTGAGAAGAGCCTTGTTGATGCATTTCAACCTTTGGGCATCTCGGACTGGAACTCTCTTTTCTGGATTGTACATTCTGGTGGGCCTATAAGTGTGGACCAAGTAGAGGCTAAGCTTGGACTTGACCCAAAGAAAGTGGAGGCCATAAGTCAATTAAGAGTGGTCTTAAAACTATTGGAGAAGGATTGGAATGGGATGTGCTCTTTGGTTTTGGGTCAGGGCTTACTGTTAAAACGGTGGTACTCCATAGTGTGGCTACAAAATAGAGGTGGTCACATGTTCAATATAATAATAATAAAAAATTGGAGATGGTCATGTTGACTTCCTATATGATCAGCATTTGCCATTTCCATTTCCCTTTCCTCTCCTTGTGGTGTTGGGAATTAACCACTTGATCTATGACAAAAAAAAAAAACTCCCTTTTTTAAATCCCTTATCCATAGGGGTGTAAACGAGTCAAGCCGCTCACGAGCAGCTCGGTGTTCGGCTCGATAAAAGCTCGTTTAATAAACGAGCCAAGTTCAAACTATACAAAACTCGACTCGAGAAGCTCGCGAACAAGGTCGAATAGAAACTCGTGAGCCAGCTCATAATTTTAATGTTTAGTTTTTTGATTTTAGATATATAATATATAAATTCGTATTGTAAAAAATATTTTTAAAAATATATTATTAGAATAAAATCATAATTTTTATTAAATATATTGTAATTTATTTAATAAATAATTT